>JAJKFI010020633.1:0-19658 GCA_029204185.1 Lerista edwardsae | reverse complement strand
CATATTGGGCCATCTGGCCTGACACGAAGGTTAGGATCCAGCGGGGGAGGTCACCACCAGTCCCACCTTGCTCCGCCACTTCCCTGCCTAGCTCCGCCCTCCCCACCTTCCAGGAAAATGTGCAATACCAGCAGTAGTAGAACTTACCACCTGCTGTTTCCGTGCCAGCTCCTCCAGGCCCTGGGGACTGGTGTTGGGCCAGCACCACCAGTAAACCCTTACCACTAGCAGTAGAAGTGCCTTACAGCACTTTCGCAAAACTGGCACTGGCAGTAGGGGCTTACCGCCAGTGCTAGAGCCAATAGGATTGGGTCCTTTGACAGTAGCCAGATTGTTCCTTTCAACATTTCAACATTTTCCCTATTATGCTGCTGATATAGCACCATTCCAAGATACCATGGAGAAAAACGGTGGCCCCAGTGGCAGCTCCTATTTTTACCCTCAGGAAAAATACTCACAGGGTTCTGAACCAATGCTGGGGTGGGGTCATTGTGGAGGAAAAGTGGTTGGCCACTGGAATGTTCCCAAGAATGGCATATGCGACCTGACTCTCCTCTGTACCCTTGGGTCACTTTTGAAAACATACAAGAACATGCTCTTACATTACTAAAAATACATTTCCAAGTTACATTGGTCCCAAACGTACTGGGGTCATGACTCCCCCGCAGCCTCTTCTTCCCAACTGAGCCGGGCGCCACCATCTTAGATCATGAAATCTGACAAGATCCAAGATAGCAGCACCCAAATCTTGCAAGAGTTGGTGGGTGCAAGATGGCAGGGCGCAGGTCTTGTGCGAGGTGGGCACCACCATCTTGGAACACAAGATGTTTGTGAGAACCAAGATGGTGGTGCCTAGGGTGCAACCAAGGAGATCCTGTGGCATCCCTGCTGCAATATTGCCAGGGAATCCCTAAAGGATTGTGCAGGAAGGAGCAATGTAAGAGGCAGTGGGTCAGGAGTGGTGTCAGGCAGAAGATGTGGTTTAGCCATCCCTGAAGAAGGAGCATGAAATGTCACTGCTATGGGTGAGTTGATTGAACTTGACAAGACAGATGAATGATTACTGCAGGGTAGCTTCTCCCTGTAGCCACCACATCAGAAGGGTTATATAAAACAAGTCATTGTACCAGCTATTTTCAACTAGTGTGCCATAGCACATTGGTGTGCCACAAATGGTCCAGAGGTGTGCCATGGGAGTTGGGTGTGTGTGTTGTTCATTAGTAGGGCCACTGAGGGATGTGATAGCATAGTGCTAATGTTCGTTGTCAAAACAACTGATGATGTGCCTTGAGAATTTTAGCATCTTGTCAGTGTGCTGTGAGATGAAAAAAATTGAACATTGCTGCTGTTGTGCTCTTCTACAGTCTTGGCATGCATGAGCTGCCAAGATAAAACTTGCATGCGCCATAAAGTCAGTGCCTACCCGGGTTTGTGACTTGTGAGTTTCAGAATCACATCACTGCCAAAAGCACTTAAGGTACAGCTGTTCTCAGCTGGGCTTCCACCTTTAAAGAAAAGAGTGCCATGCTGGGCCAATCACAAATGGCCTGTTCTTTCCTTTGCTAAAAACTCACTGATGACTAATCTCTGTTATATAGCAGGTCTTCGATACAGTGGTTTGGCTCAGAGAGAACCTGGAGTTCAGACCTACTGTGGTTGAATTTCAAGTATCTGTTTTGTATGAAAGGACAAAAGAACTGTAACAGTGATCACTGAAGTCAAAGGAGTGATCACTGTTAAAGTTCTTTTGAGGTCATTTATTCGACCATATTCAGAACAGCCATAATTCTTGAAAAAGAATAACACTTTGATGTGTTTGTATTTGACATTTAGGGAATGTCAAGAATGGGTGATTTGTCACTTTGGGTCCAGATCAAGCCCTCTTGTCTAGGTTTTATGAGCTGTTAAGTCATCAAAGATACTAAGTGAAGGACTTGAGACTTTAATGTTGTGATTTCATGAGACAGTGTAAAGTTTTGTTTGCCCAGCACTTAAATAAGTACATTTCAGCCTGCATGATAAGAAGGCTTGGAAGAGGAAGGGATTTATAAATGCAGTAACCCTGAATTTTTAGGTCTGAACAGTTTTGGAATGGAAAAGAAAATTGCAGGAAAATATGCAAATCTTCATAATATTTTCAAGCTATGGGAGAGTCCAATTATTCGGTGGACTGCCATTTCAGCAGTGACACATCAACCCAGCTCAGCAGCTGAGAATAGTTGATGGTGGTGCTGAGAGAGGCCAAGGGTACAGTGTACGGAGTTCTGTAAAGAGCTTCCGTGGGCTGCATCTGGCCCCGGGTCTGTTTGACACCCCTCCCAACCCACTGACTTCTATGGTCTTCTCTTTGATCTTCGCCTCTTGTGATGTCACTTCCTGCTTCTAGAAGACTTTGCTGGGTTCTGCAGCTCTGTTTCCAGTACAACTGTAGTAACAAATTGTCCCTTTTTGCCTGCTCCCGGAAGAGGAACAGACAATTTGATACTGCAGACAGCTACCCTAGAAACAGCTGCAGAACCCGGAAGAGTTTTTCAGTGATTTTCTACTGCTGTGCTCTGAACTCTCGTGGCACACCTGACGACTTTTCATGGCACACCAACATGCTGTGACACACCAGACAGTGTACGGAGTTGACATTCAGCTGACAGAGAGCAGTGGAACTTGTAGTCTTTCTGAAGCTTTCCTCTTGCTGTGGCAATTCATCCTTTAAAAAAAAAAAAATCTGTTATCTACCAGTTCCTTTTTTGACAGGCATTTGCATCAAATGGTAACACTCAAGCAGGGACTCTATCTACTAGAGGGAAATTGCTTGATATGAAAGGTTATTTCCTCCCTGAGCCTTCTGAGTGGCTTTGTTCTTTCCTCTCACACATCCACCCTTTCCATTCCCACCACCCTCCTTCAGCCTCTATCTAAATGCAGACATTTCTCCAGCTCTTTCTTTAGGGGGTAAAAAAAAAAAATCCAGAAAAGATATCCTTCAGTTTAGAGATCTGAGCTTGTCCGCCTGGGCTGCGTCCTTGTACTATCAGTACGAATGCTTGTATTCCTGGGAAATGATGAAGCCGCTTTGAACTATTTGTCAAACACAGTGTATTGCCTCCAGAACCCGTTCCGAGTAGTTCCTGCAGAGACATCAACAGGTAAAGAGACGGAGGGGAGGGGAAAGGAGTGTGTGGAGAGGGAAAGACTCATCGGAGGCAAAAGGAATGGAAAGCTTTTCCAGACTGTGAAAAGGCCACACTTTCCTTGTATAGCAACATTGAAGGTCGTCGCTTGCAGGCAGCCCTATTCTGAGCTGCCCAGCACCCAGAGATAGCAAAATGCCATGGCATCTGCCATGTCTCCTTGGGGGAAAGGGACATCTGTCCCCTTCCCCCAAGTAAAGCAGCAGGCCCTGCAGTGTGTCAGACACAAGTCTGACGCAGGGGCTCAGGATGTGGTGTCAGAGTCCCACCCCATCAGTCCCACCCCCTCCTATAGCCACTCCTTCCCTCCCCTCTTCGCCCTGCATTTCCTTCGCCCTCCCACCACCCCAAAAAGATGGTCCACCAGCCCGTGGTTGCACTGGAATGGGTTCCTTTGGTGATGCCATGAACATACTTTACAGCATGTCCGTGACACTTTTAGCCAGCAATACAAAACTATCACCAGCGCTATGGCTCCCGGGATTGCACCCGGGCAGCCCAACCCTGTAGTTCTTGGGCACCCGTAGGAGCAGGAAGAGCAGCCTACATGCTCGGCGGCAGCCATAGGTAGCTTCTCGGGCAAGGGGACTTTCATCCCCTTCCCTCAGGTAAGGGCGTAGGCCTGCGCAAGGGTCTTCTCAAATCTGTGCTGGTTATGTTGCTGGTGCAGACTTGAGGTCTTCCTCAATATAGCTGAACCATATGGCTGAACGGGGGGGGGGAGTTAGGATCTGACGTTGGAGATCACCACTAGTCCCACCCCCCACTCCACCACTTCCCCAGCCCAATTTCACCCTCCCCACCAGCCCAGAAAGCATGCAATGCTGGCAGCAGTGTTTCTTAACGCCCGCCGGTTCAAATTGGGTGCCTCCGGGTGCTGAGCACTGGTGCTGGGTGACAAACCTTAAAAGACAAACTCCAAAAACTGCTACCAGTCAGCATGGGCAAAGCTGAGCCAGGCAGATCAATGGCCTGACTCTGTGTAAAACTCTGCATATAACTTTTTTTTTTTTTTGCATTAACTTTCATGTATTATCCATCTCTCTTGACATTGCTTACCTGCATCTGACCTTCAAAGAGAGACTGTCACTGAACCTGGAGGTTTTGCATAGCAATTATGAGTAGTAACTGTCAATACAGTGATCAAGCCCCTTTTAAAACCGTCCAAACTAGTGGCCATCATCCAGTGGTGGGATTCAAATAAATTAACAACCGGTTCTATGACATCATAGCCGGAGCCACAAAAAACCCCGAAGCCAGCCGAGGTAAGCGAGTGGGCGGGGCCTGGCCATTTAACAACCGGTTCTATAGAACCTGGGCGAACCCCCTGAATCCCGCCATTGCCATCATCACATCTTGCAGTAGTGAGTTCCATGGAAGAATGACTACATTAGAGGTTCCCAAACTGTGCATTGCGACGCCCTAGGGTCATAGCTGGATGCATGCTGGCCAAGCTGCTTGACAGCGCGATTGTGATATGACAGACGGTGGAGCGGAGGCTCTGTGAGCTGTGCATCTTTTTGCTGGGTTTTAAAGTGTCTCCCATCACCCTGTCCTCTTGTATGCTGGTTTTACAGTTCTCTGAGGTCGCAGAACCTGGAAGTAATTGCCAATGATGTCATCACGACGTGCATCATTGGCACTTTCTTCTGGTTTCCAAAATCCCTCCAAAAGTGGAGGGAGGACATCGACCACTGGTAAATTTGGGAACCCCTGGGCTAAGTAATGATGATTAGTGAATAAGTACTTCCCTTTGTCTTAAATCTGCTGCCAATAAGCTTTAGTGGATGACCCTTGGTTCTAGCTTTGTAAAAAAAGGGAGAAACATGGCTTTCTCTCTCCCAGTCTATGCATCATTTTATATGAATCAGTCATGCTCTTCCCCCCGCCACCCCAAAATCAGGGATCTCCAAATTACAGCCCAGGGGACCAAATCAGGCCTGCTAGGTTATCTGGCACGCAGCATGGTTGTGGTAAAGTCTTAAATCTTCAAGCTTGCACCAACCTGCTGATGCATCGGATACCCACAGAGCCTCATGCTGGGGAGATGCTTCCATAGATGATCACCCCAGAAGGTTCTGCACTTGTAGGGATTCTGGGATTCCCAAATTTGCAAATCATATTATGCTGATTACAACAAAAGATCCAAGTAAAACATATCCATTCATTTACATTTACTATGTGCTTTATTTTTTATATAAAACTCATTTTTTTTTGCCCCCAAACATGTGTAAAATACACGATGTGGCCCTTATACTGAAAAGTTTGGAGACCACTGGCCTAAACTAAAAATTCTCAACCAAGCCTTTCTTTCAGCTTTCTAAAAGGAGGCCAATCAGTGAGGCTTGGGTAGATTGCTCAGGTCTAGCACTTGGCATAATCCCGAGAGAGAGAGAGAGAGAGAGAGAGAGAGTCTGTGTGGCAAAGCAAATTAGCACAAAGCTGATTTAGCCAAATAAAAGCTCAGAGCAAAGCCATTCTCAACTGGCGGAAGGACAGAAGCAGTTCAAGTTTTACGCTGCCATCGTAGGGATTTAGACATCTCTCACCCAGTGGAAAGTGAGAATAATGTGAAGCGTCCCTTTCGATGGCTCGGGGTAATGATCAGCTAGCAAGGCAAGTCCCTCGGATGCCCCCTTTTGTGGCAGGGGATTATTGACATAAGAATCACCCTTTGATTTCTGGAAATTCTCTGAGAGGCATCTGCAGAGGAGACTCCGTAAGCACTGAAGGCTGGAAATGCACCCCTGGAGAGGGTTCGTGCTGGCTGCGAGTTTCTGGAGCAAGACACAAGAGTTCTTTGTCCAAGTGGTGGGCTTTTATTTATTTACTTTTTTTTTCATTTTTCATAAAGCTCACTTCTCCAGCTCCAGCAGGCTCTTTTTCTCCTGACGTGGAATTTTGCATTGGCTTCAGAAAGGAGTGAATTTGGGGCGTTCTGGGATATGTGTTTTGGTTTGCTTTTTCCAACTCCTTCCCTTGGATGTCACGACAGCTCCATTGATTGGTTCAGTGGTGAGTCCATGAGGGCATGTATGAATGATGGTGGAACCTGTTGCCAGGTGCCCAGCAAAACAGATCTCCTCTTGGAAGTCCTGAGAAGGTAATGGGGGTAGATTGACACTGTACATTCCTCCCTTATTACACTTTGGCCTGGTGGAAGGAGGAGGGGGCTCTTGCAACTGAATATGAGGGCGTAGTGTATATGTAAGCACAATTTTGCTTAGTGCGAAGTAATTAAGAAGCAGGATAACTTGGTAGCAATTAAGAGTTAAGTAATAAAGGGAAGTCTATTGTTCTAATTGAGTGGAATTAGTGGTGGCACTAGAAACATTGGAGATGCATTAAGGTTCTTCACTTTTAATTAAGTGCACAGCGTTTGCTTCATGAGGTTAGCAGCGAAATGGGGAGAGCGGTTATACAAGGCCCATTATCAGTTAAATAACTTAACAGTTGAAAAACCAAACGAAAGAAGCTACACTGGTGGAGGAAACTGGATCTGAATATTTCATCTTCAGTTCATGTCAGTACTATGCTTAGACCACTTTTGCGGATGAAGCCTTCCTCCTTTAAAAGGAATGAGATGCAAGCAAGTAGGAACATACGACACTGTCTTCTCTTGAGTCTAACTCTTGGCCCATCTAGTTCAGTGTTGTCTACACCAAAGGGCAGCACCTCTCCAGAATTTTGAGCAGGGGACCGTCCCAATCCTACCTGCAAAGACTTCTAGGTATTGAATTCTGGACCTTCTGTAGTCTAAGTGGGTGCCTGATGACTGAGCTATGGCCTCTCTCTAGACATTTGGGGGCATTTTCTCTTAGGAGAAACTTCAGTAACGCTTCAGAGCAGTAATTTTCAAGCACTGTGCCATGGCACATTGGTGTGCCATGAATAGTCTGCAGGTGTCCTACAGGAGTTTGGGGGAAGTATTAGTAGCACCTTATATTGAAGGGGTATGAGCCCCCTGCCAGCAGTACAGTGTGCCTTGTAAAAAAACTGATGTTGTGCCTTGACAATTTTAGCACATTCTCGGCATGCCAAGAGATGAAAAGTATTGAAAATCATTGCATCAGATGGACCAGTGTGTGGCTTGTTGTGTTAGCAAGACCGGGCAATTCACTCTTCTGGGTCATTGTAGGATCAGACACTTTGGCCTCAGTGGCACTTCTGAGTAGGCCTCAGTCTGATGCACAACTGCAGTGTATTCCAATGTGTGAACCACAAATTGGTGGACAAGTATGAACCAAGGTTCCAAAGAGGAAATTAACACCGAAGCAGCAAAGGGTTAAATCTGAGATGTGAACTTGGTAATCTCAGATGCCTTTCCACACAGAATCCTCTTGTGCTCAAAGGGGAGCCAAGAAGTGTTTGCAATATACCCTTGGCATTTGTTATCCATATAATGAAGTTGGCTGTTTAGGGAACCCAAGAAACTCTCAGGAACGGAACACTTTGTGTCTTGAAGCAAACACCTCTGTCGCATTGTTCTCCTTTGTTCCCATTTGAGCCGCTAAGCTATTTAACTCAACGAAAATGTAATGGAGGTGGGGGGGGGGAAATGGTTTTTCCATTTGGGTATCTTGTGAGGAAAAAAGGATTGCTTCCCTTGAGTGTTTAAGCTGTATCTGTTGATGGCTGAGAGAGATGAGTAATTTCAAGGGAGATGCTTTGGAGTCGGAGAAGTGCTGGTGGGCGTGGAATTGCTTGAGGATTAAGTATGCAATCAGTGATGATACACCGAAAAGAGATGCTTGTCTCTCTTTCTGGCCCTATTATGCACTGAAAGATTAGATCTCTATGAGAGTTGTTGCTATTACAGAAGAGGAATTGGAACTTTCCTTCCACAGAAACAGTCCATGCACACGTTATTTAGTTAGCCATTTAAGCAACATTTATTCTGCATTTTGACTTTGGAAAAACCTGGCTGTGAAAGGGTCCGGTTTTGGCACAAGGGGATGAGGCTCAAAGTGCCCAAGTGGTCAAAATAGGATGGAGTTGGTTATTGGGTCAGGAGGACCCGATCAGAGCATCAGAGCTGGAGATCTGATCATGGTACTAGATCAGGTGGGCAAGGATAGGAGGGTCACGTGTCAGATAAAACAGGTCAGGTGAGATGAGGGAGAGCATAGCAAGCCTGTGGACCTCCTGTTTGGAAGGATGAGTTGTTCAGCCTGGAGAACTGAGCCTGAGGCCATCAAGGCTTTTGTTAGTGCCTGAGGTTACTTGGCAAGAGTTTACAATGAAATGTGGATCACGTGACATTCCAAGTGAGTTTCAGAGATCTGAAACAGATGAGCATTTTCAAGGAAAGCCAAATGCAATCATGGGAGCTAAAAAAAAATGCTCCCAGCTCCCAGCTGTATGAGACATGAGATTTAAGGAAGTTGTCAGGGCCGGCTTTAAGCCAATGTGACCAATGTCATCAAATTGGGCCCCGCACTTTGAGGGCTCCCACACCAGTGCAGAGAGCATATTGCCTGCTCCTGTAGCCGGGATCTCTATGGGCTGTAAGTCACTGGGGGTCAGCAGAGTAGCTTCACCTTTGGGCCTCGCAACAGCCCAAAATGGGCCTCCTGGAAACAGTTGATGGTGATGTCGTCATGTTACCACCAACTATTTCCAGGTACCATACTTTGCATGCAGCACCAAAAGTGCTCGCTCTTCTTGGTGAGTGGGGGGGGGGCACAGGGAGCGTAGGGGCCCTGCAGGAATGCCCTGCATTGGGCCCCATCACTCCTGGAGCTGGCCCTGGAAATTGTATACCAAACTGGTGATGTGTGATACAACACAATTCTTGAATAAGAAATGCAAAATCACTGAATATGTTATAAAATACATTAGAATACTTCTGAACTATAGAGGCAACCCTTTGTATCCACCGGGGATATGATCCAAACCACCACGGATACCAAAACAGCAAATAAAAGAGGACTCTGTATTTACTGTGATGCCAACTACCCATCTCTTCCTTTGCAGCATTTTATGGAATGCTAGGGGAATGTGAAAAGCATTCAGCCAGAACAGTAGAGGAGAGAGTAAGAGAATGCAAACAGGAAGCACAATGTTCCCTGCTTCCTGTTAGTGTTCCGGCAGTCTCCCTCCTCTAGCGTTCCGGCTGCCTGCTTCTCCTGTTCTGCCTCTAGTATTCTATAATAGGCTGCAAACAAAGAGACATAGGTGCTTAGTGCACAGTAAAGGAACACAGATAAGGAATGGGAATACGC
Organism: Lerista edwardsae; assembly: GCA_029204185.1. Taxonomy (NCBI): domain Eukaryota; kingdom Metazoa; phylum Chordata; class Lepidosauria; order Squamata; family Scincidae; genus Lerista; species Lerista edwardsae. The sequence goes on along the minus strand of JAJKFI010020633.1, from coordinate 10,246 downwards.
AAGATGGTGGTGGAGGATGATGGATACGTAAATCTGCAGATAGGGGAAACTCCTGTATATACAAGACATGGTTTATGAAAACAAAACTGTTGACCACAAGATAGCAAGGAAACATGCTGCACCATTTAAACCCACTATCATTAGCAGTGTGAAAACATTCACGTTTAGAAAATGTGCATTACTCTAAGGGTGCAATCCAACCCAGCGCTGGAATGGCAAGGCCGACCGGCCAGCGCCATATCCGACGCTGGGTTGGGGGAGGCTGGAGCCTCCACGGGGCAAGGGAGCGTGCACTAAAGAGCGGGTGCAGATCCGAGGAGACCACGCAGCCCGAATCGGGGCTGTGCAGCCTCACTGATGGGCTTAGGGTGTGGCCATATGGCCACCTCCCAAGCCCGCCAAGGTCCCGCCCAAGTCCCACCTCCCCACCTCCCACCAATCCCCATCCCGAAATGGGACAGAGAATGCCTTGTGCCGACTGTCTTCGGTCGGCGCAAGAGAGGCTCTCCGTCGGCACTCTGACATCACGTTGACGCAAGGGGCATGCTTGGATTGCACTGCCCGTAGCACAAATAGTGGAGAGAGAGAGAGAAAGAGAGAGAGAGAGAGAGGTCTGTTGTAGGTTCTGTTTCTAAGCTCTTCTTCTTCAGCCTCTGGATAAGCAATCAGTAGCTCTGTCGATGGCTTCCAGGCATCGTTGTCTCTCACAGATGCAACCAATGTGTTTTCTTCATCCAAGCAAAGCAACAAAGTGATCGTAGCAACTTCAAACGATTATTCTTGGCTCGTGCAATCTGAAGCCTTCCTATAAACCAGTGGTCTGGGAACAGGGGTAAATTACCCCAAATGGGGTAAAAATGAAATTCCTGGGGGTAATGGACAGTCACGCTGCCGAGACACAGCCGGGCATGCCCGGCTGTGTCTTGGCAGCGCGACCATCCATTACCCCCGTTCCGGTTCCGTTGCTGGCTGGCTGGCTCTGTTTTGGCTGGCCACCCTTCCCCCCTGGGCAAGCAGGCGCCCCTCCAAGGCCAGGGCAGCCTGCGCAGCGAGCGGGGGGGGGTCAGAATGGAGTGGACGGGCAGCCAATCGCGCGTAAGTCCTGTGTAAGTCCCGCCCAGCGTTCCACGTCTTCATTTGCAGATCCCACTACTGGGAGGGGGGGTGTCAAACTAATCGGGCAACAGATGTATTTGTTTTGCTCCCATTCATCCTGTTAATATTTAAAGTGGAGAGGATCTAATTTTTTACATTAAGAGATGTTTGTATGAGGCGAGCTGAATCTCCTTTCTTACATGCACACTCCTTGTGATGTAAAAATGAGGTATTCCCTGTTTGACAAGTGCATGAAACAGATATCTACATAAAAAAATGGCTACTGCTATCATTTTTTGGTTTGATCCAGAGTTGCAAACAAATCGTTTAAATTCTGAAATAAGTCTTTGGAGGCTGCCCCTTTATCTTACTTTCTGACCTTAAAAGTGTTTTTCTTTAATCCAGTACAATGGCTCTCAAACTTTTTATCACCGGGGCCCAAAGGAAGTGATGTCATCAAGCAAGAACATTTTAACACCCCAAATGACAAAATCAAATCTAACTAAGCAGGTTAGATATTTACAATAAGAGTAAGATTAAAAAATATTTAAAGAACTTTCCTAACTCTCCCAAACTCTTTACAACTTCATATTTACGTAGCATTAATTAAGCTCATTAATTAATCAAATAAAAAGCAATGGGTTCCAATATGTAATTTTTTTTCTTTTATTCTGGCGGGGGGGGGGTAACGTTGGCGTATCTAAATATATTTTGGGGTAAAAGGTAAAAGTGTTCCCTGACCCCTGCTATAAACGATAAGTGAATGACTGATGGATGAAAGCCCATGTGGAAGTACTGTTGGATGTTTGCATCCAAGCCATGGATTAGTGCATGGAGCCATTCACATGGATGCAAAGCCTTCAAATGGAGCCATGGAGCCATTCACATGGATGCAAAGCCTTCAAATCTGCAAGGGGTTTTTGTTGAGTGGTTGCTCAAATGAAGTGGTTGTACGTAAGGCTAGTGCAACCTTGCTTACAGTATGTGGTGATCGAGAGGACATTGAGTAGGTTGGTTTGGCCTGGTTCACCTCACATGCATGGAAGCTGCCATCCACTGAGTCAGACCATTGGTCCATCTAGATCAAAATTGTCTGCTATGACTGGCAGCAGCTCTCCAACATCTCAGATTCTGTCCCATTCAAGACGGAGCTTAGGACCTTCTGCTTACAGGCTCTACTGCTCAACTTCAGTTAGCACCCCACAAGGCAGCACTTGGTTTGCAAACCACTAGGTTTGCTGATCTACTTATAGGGCCCAATCTAGAAGGCTCTTATCACCAGTGGTACACGTGTACCATCAGCGAAAATGTCACGAATGTGCTATAAAGCACCTCCGTGACACACCTATGCCCGCTTCGGGGCAGCGCTCATTCAGCGCCAGGCCCCAATGCGAGCAGCCGGCTGAAGCTCCAGCAGCACTGGGCACCAGTAAGCCCATGGGGGGAGGCAGGGAGGGGGGAAGAACCGGGTGGGGGAGGAGCCAGCCACGAGGGGGTGGGACCCAGCAGTGGCTTCCACCACCGGATCTTATCCCTGGCGGTGGCACGGGTAGCCCAACACAGAGCTGCTCGATTCATCACTGACAAAATAGACGGTAGTGAGCTGAGGAGTCCCATTGCTAACTGAGCAAGAGGCACTTTTTCAAGTGGTGTTCCTCTTATATTTAGCAGGGGGAGAGTAATTGTCACCCCTGCACAGTGTTTTTTTCTAGTGGCTGTTGCTGGTGGTGGTCTGCATTTTTTTTTTTTTTAGATTCTGAGCCCTTTGGGACAGGGAACCATTTATTATTACTATTTGCCTGTAAACCACTTTGTGAGCTTTGTGTTGAAAAGTGGTATGTAAATACGATTGATTGATTGATTGATTGATTGATTGATTGATTGATTGATTGATTGATTGCACGTGACAGGGCTTTCCCCAGAGGAAGGGGACAAATGTCCCCTTCTCCCAAGGAGCCTCCAGCAGTTGCCTGGCTCCTGCGGGATGCAGCGGTAGCCATTTTGGTACCGCTGCTCCTGTGAGAGCCGGCGAGTTCAGGATTGAGCTCAGGACTGGGCAAGCAACACATTCTTAACACACCCATTGACACTCCACTTGAGAGTCATCTTGAGAGTCAGTTTGTTGTAGCAGCTACCACCTCACAGTAGAACCCAGTTCAAATCCCCACAGCCATGAAGCAGAGTGGGTGATCTTATGCAGGCATCTCTCAGCCTGTCCTACCTCACAAGGATTTTAGTGAGAATAACTCCGGAGGGAGACTCTGAATTGCTATCTGAGCTCCTTGGAAGACTGAAATAGCTAAATCAGCCAATTAAATGACTCCCTTTACCATTGCTGGTCATGACTGAGCTGTGAACTTACGTTGCTGGCTTGCAGCCCATACAAGAAGCCCAAGGGTTTAATTGCCCCATAATATGGAAAATCATGGGAGGAGAATCAACACCACTGAGCATCTATTTAGACTCTATTCCTCCAGAGCAATCTCCTGCGTCTTGCTCTCTAGGGGAGAAGAGGTGTTGATGCTAACTGCTTTGTTAGGGATCAAACAAGGAATGTTTTGGTTCAGAGTCTAAAATTGGTTTTCACTCCCCACTGGTGTCAAAGTCTCAAGGTACTCCAAAATGCAATGTGTGTTTTGTTTCGGAGTCGTGGATGTCCCATGGCAATTCCATGTTCCATTGTTGCCACCTGGGTCACCTCCATCTGGTTTAAAGTGATTTAGCAACAGGTATGCATGGTTGAATCAGTGAGGTGACATTTCCTCTAAAGAGTCTAATGTGTTGAAAGAAGATGATTTGTTATCTGACTTTTTTTTTTCTTCTCGTTGCTAGCAGTCACCTGCAAGGTGGGATATGCAGACAACCACTTTGAGAAAGAGAAAAATTAAAAAAAATATATACAGTGTATGTTGCAAAAAGACATATTCATGACTACAACATCACTGAGCAATTGCATGTGTCCACCAATCAATTCCATCTTGGCCCAAATGCCATGGCTTAAGACTAAGACCCTCGAGAGTTAGTTGAGCCATAGCTGCATTGCATGCAGAAAGTCTCAGGTTTAACCCATGACATCATCAGCTGGGGCCGGGACAGATCTTTCTCTGAGAACCTGGAGAGCCAGTGATGGACAGAACAGACAAAATGGAGCTGGATGACAGTGACATGTGGTGAGATCCAAGCCCAGGGAGGCACAGCCACAGAAATACCCTCTCCCTCCCCAACCTTAAGCTCAGGCTCAGTGGATCTTACTTTCCTTGAAACACACACTCTCTCCCCACTCCCTCAGAAATAAATAAAAAGCTTCACCTCTTCTTTCCCCGATCAGAGCTAGGAGGAGCTCAGTGACACACACCCTATTAGCTGCTCTGGATAGCTGCCTTCCTTGGTGCTTTAGAGAGCCAGTCCCTTTATGCAGCCTCCCTGTTTTTTATGGCTTTCTTAGAAGAGAACAGAGGCAACTCTGCCTGCTGCCTCCCCAGTGATTACTGATGCAGGCGCAATTGCCTTTTTGTTGTTAGAAGCCAGCCGCCCTGCCTATTTTGATTATAAGCCAGCCATGATTGCAGCCTGCATGCCCTGAATCCAAGCATGCCCTTAGTGTCGATGCTACATGGTGGCGTTGATGCGTCATCAGTAGCACTGATGCGGGGGCACCGATCGGCACCCTTGCATTGGCGCTACAGCAACAGAACGCCAAATCCATAAGCCCGTCTGGGAGGCCATGCGGCCCCGATTCAGGCCACGCAGTCTCCTCGGGTCTGTGTCTGCTGTTTAGCAGCCGCAGATCCAAGTAACGCATAGAGGAGGCTGGATCCTCCCCAACGGTAAGAGCGTGAACATGCCCTTGCTGTCCAGCCTCCACTATACTGCACTAGGATTTGGCACAGGCCGGCCGGCCTTGCCAATCCAGCACAGTATAGGATTGCGCTCTGAGACAATTCTGCATGATGCCTCCCCAGCAATTTCTGACAGAAGCACCCTGCTTGTTTTCCATTGGAAGCATGCCATGATTGAAGTGAATTGGCTGCAGGTTACTTTCCTGTGTATGTGTGTGGGGTCCTTGAGCTTTTTTTGTTTTTACTTGTTTGGTCTGGTGAGGTAGTGCCTCCCCAGACCGCACGTCCCTGCTAGATGAAGCAATAGTTTGATTCATTAGATAGCACTTTCCTGTGATTCAGAGAATGGGTAAAACTGAGGCCTGGAATCAGTCAGAAATGCTTGCCTTGCTCGAGAATGCCATGGGATTGGAGCCATTGCGGGACTAACTCCAGGTTAGGATTGCGCCCTGATAATGGAAACATGCCTGCCACTGTCAAAATCTAAGTGTATTGAGCAGTGTGGATTGTTTTGGAATAGTGGCAGAAGTTTTGGGATAGCTTGGGACCAGAGGGTCAGGCATGTGCAAGATGCTGGGAGGTGTCATCTCTAAAAGTACCATAGGGGGCAGAAGAATGCAGTTCAGGCTACAGTTAAACCAGTCCACACTGCTCAATACAGTTAGATGTCGACAGTGGCAGGCGTGTTTCCATTATCAGAGTGCAATCCTAACTCGGAGCTGGGCCAGCACAGTTAGGCCAACAAAGTTTGGCCGCCACAAGGGCCCACCATAAAGCGTGTTTAGACTACTCTCGGAGTTAGGGAGGATGGCTCACGTCTGTGTGCTGGGCTCTCTGACTCCAAGGGTGATCCAAACATACTTTGCGGTATCCTTTGTGCTAGCCAAACTTTGCTGGTCTAATTGTGCTGGCCGAACTCCAGGTGAGGACTGTACCCTCAGTGATTTTCTGTTCTTGGTAATGAAAGGGGGAAGCATCTTTAGTAGACCTGTGTGTGTGTGTGTGTGTGTGTGTGTGTGTGTGTGTGTGTGTGTGTTTAGAATTTCAAACACTGATCCTCAAGGCTCACTCCATCGAGTTACAGCTGCTTCATCCCAGCTATCAGGGCAGAATTTATCGCAACATATAAGTTCTTCTCTCTCTTTCATTACAATAAACCTCCATAACATCCAGGGAGGTTTCCATTTAGCGCAATGCCCACCTGCCACTAGGACATCATTGAAAGCTGCATTTTTTTCAAGGCAGGTTGTTATTCAACTAGTATGTTTCACCTAAGGGATACATGGTCTCGCCCCCTCTGCTTAAAGTTGGTACAAAAAGTTCACACAGGTGAAATTCAAAGAAAATTTAAAGTCTGGGATCTGAACACCTGAGAATTTTCTAAGGCAGTCCAAAGAGCTTTTATAAGACCAGGTTTTTATATATATATATATAAAGCTTGTCTTCTATAAGACTAGTTTCTCAGTGGGCCTCTGCGCGTCTGTAGCAGCAAAGAAAATTTTGTAAAAGTGAAATCTGAAGCAAATGTCAGGGTTTTTTTGCTGAGGTGAAACATGTGAGAAATTTCAAGGGGAGCCAAACGGGTTTTTATAAGACAAGTGAAATTTCTCAAGAGGTTTATTCGTATTAGCTTTGGCTTAACGGAGGGGAATGGGGGGAAACACAATGTTTTGTAGGTATTGTAAGCTATTTAAAAGGGCTTTTCCCCCTTACTCCTTTGGCATGTGTATGTTTTAAAAGACGTTTCACTATAAAACAGATCAAAGGCTGCATTTGATCTGCTTGCATGTTTTTGACGCTATGCGCCACGCATTGACTTCTGCACCGTTAAGGTGTCATGTGCAGCTGAAATGAAAATGAGACTCCTGGACGATATTGTCTTTGCTGCAGTGCTTAAATGAACTCCTGGTGGACAGAGAACATCACACTGGCAGATCAAATGGACCTTTTGAAGATTTTCTTTTTGGGGGTAATAAAAAGCAATGCAATGGAGGGGGGAGGGAGCTGTTAAGAGGAAGCTATTAAAAAGAAAACTTACCGGGGCTGCAGCTGGCAAATTCATCTTTTTTCTCTTTCTCTCCGCTTGATCCATCACCAAGGGCTTAATTTGTAAAAGTAGAAGGCTGGGATCTCGCGACAATCTGAATCCCATTGTCTGTCTTTGATTAGAAAGCTCTGCTCTTTAATGTGAGAAGTGGGGGAGAAGGCATGTGAGAAAGAGGCCATCTGCACTCGCTCAGAGGCACCCTTGTCCAGGGTTGTACACACAGGGGAGCTTTGGGCTCTGACTGAACTGCAGGCGAGGCAAACATTTTAGTGGGCATAGTGCTGCCACACCACATCAAGTGAACTCTGCTCCAGCCTTGGGGCATGGAAGCATGACAGATGAGGAATGAGATGGTTGGAACTGGCCACAGATGGGAATGGTGTCTCAAAATGGCAAAGACATGGTATTGGGCATGGGGCAAGATGCCTGATTCCCCCCTTTCTAAATATTGAGGGTAGTAGAAGTGGATTTTACCCCCATCCCTGTCCCCCTCTCCTCAGGTTTGGTCAAAGACACTGAACTATAAATCCATAATTCACTAGTTGGGGCTGTGGATTTATCATGCCCCAAATGCCTGAGGAAAACCCCATTCCTGAGGAGACTGACTCTTCCTCCCCTGGCTTAACTCCCCTGGCAGAAAGCAGGTTGCCACCGAGGTGTGTGAGTGTTGCCACAACTTGCGCCATGTCTTCCCCACACCTCTCTGCCTTTTGGTTGGGAGTGAAGAAAGGCAATGACTTGCCCATGGTGACCCATCTATCCATTGTGTCGCTCAGCTGAACCTCGTGGTTTCTTGTAGTGGCTTGTGACAGGTGGCCAACCTTTGAAGTGTGGCAAAGGAGGTGAGCGACAACAGTATGTTGGGGGGCCAAGGCTGGTTTTTGGCTCCTTGGTTTCCACATTGACACAAGAAGGTATCATCAGGAATACTCCCAAAGGAGTCCATGAATTGCACTTTTTTTTTCATTTTCTATTTTTTACCTCAACTCTAATTTACCTCAGCTCTAATTCCCCCCTCAGTGTCACGAAGAAGAAGCTGCATGGGAGAAAGGCAACATTCACCCTACCTCCTGTCTTGGGCAAGCTGCTCTCCCATTCTCGTTTTGAGGCATGAGAGCAACATGAATCAAATGGCAGCACTTAGGCCTAGCTTTAAGGTACAAAGACAACCAAGAAGGATGGAGGTTCTATTCTCCCTCCTTTCCTAAGTGAGCAGCTCCCTCGCCCGTTTTCAAAGCAAAGGATGGAGTGGGGCAGGAGCCAAACAACAGGCCTCTCCTGCTTCCTGCGTTTTTTGCTGAGACATTTACTAGCCATGTGCAGAACGATCTGAGGGTGGGGGGCGAAAAGTGCGTGGGTTTTTTCTGCACTGCTGCACCCTGCTGCAACCAGCGCCCACTGCACTCACCTCCCCCCGCGGCACCTTCCCCACACCTCTGCCCATGTGACGCCAACTTGTTTTTTTTCCTCCGTTCTCTGAGGCAAAGCAGAGGCACTGAAGGAAGTAGGAAATACTCCCTCCTCTTTTGAGCAAACTGTTCCCCTTTCCTGTACTAGGTGCAGGGCTCAAATGTGGTAGGTGCTAAACAGCCATGTGGACATCTAGTCTCTGAGGAACAAATATAAGGGAGAAGAATGACAATACTCAGACCCTCTCCTCTCCATTCCGGTCTTGTCACAGGCGTCAGTTCCAAAGCATGCACTGAAGAAACATGCTTGCTTGGGGAGGCCCTACTTGAGGCCCAGCTGTTTTTGGTCAGGGTGAACATAGCTCATTTAAACCAAAGCCCTGTTTGTGCAGGCTGTGTCCTTAACCATTGCCACCTTTTAGTGTTAAGCTGTAAGCAGTCATGCTATAACATCTATTTTCAGCTTGATTGGTGTGCCCCAACAGGTCTGCAGGTGTGCCACAGGAGTTTGGAATGTAACAGTTGAAAATAGCTGAAAAACTCCTTCGGGTTCTGTGCCTCTGTTTCTAGTGATGTAGTAATGAATTGTCTGTTGTTTTTGTTGTCACTTAGTTGCATTCATGCTCCAATCAGAGCTATATTTTCTATAGACTCTCTAAGGAGAGAGTTGAACTCTCCAGAATTACCACCCAGGCATCTCCAAGTGACTAATTAACAAAACATTCCCAAAGGGTAAACGTTGGGGCAGCAAAAGACAGTGATTTTTTTCCCCAGAGCAGCAACCAGAAAACTGTCCATGACAAATAGGGATAGTTTGATTGTTTGATAGTTGTATGAGGTGATGAGTTCCACAGGCAATATGCCACCAATATGCAACCACAGAGATATTTATAGAAAGGGGTGGGATGACAATATGGCTTAGCTTTGGGTGTCATTGCCACACTGCATCATGTAGCAGTAAGTTCCATAAGCCACTGTGTTCAGGCCTTTCATCCTCTGCCTCTGTGACCCCCTGAATCACAGATTCAGATTCAGGCCAAAGGAGCAGGAGCCAGAGATAATGATTCAGCTCTACATGGCTTATATTCTAGCACCCAGATTTGGCTTTCCTCCTTGCTGAGTTCAAGATCTCTCCCTTCCTCTCTCTGCCTCTTTCCACCGGGCTTTGTGAGCAGCAGGGTCTCGCCTGCGGAAAAGCAAGAGCCTGGCGAACTGATTGCTTAACCTCTCCTGACTCTACCCTTGTGGTAGATCATTAATGGTGTAGAACATCGGCCCATTGCCGGCCAGCGCAGGGCGGGGCTGCGGGGGCATCTCTCTGAGATTTATGTGGAGGTCTGAGAAGAGGAGACAGCGCCGTGGTACATCATCATGCAGGAGACATCAGAGGCACTCTTCTCGCTTCGGTGCATTATCATAAAAAGTGATTTAGACCCGAGCTGATTGATGCAAATGGCTCTCTGTTCTTTCCTATCATTAGCGTCCTCTTTCAGTGGCCAGAGGCAGTGATTAAAGCTGTCATTTTGAGCTGCTCGTTAAAGACAAGCGCCTGAGTAGCATGCCGGGCTGAGGGGAGGTAAGGGGGGAGTGGAGGTTGGAGAAGCATTTTTTTTGCTTTCTTCCTTGAAGATAAAAAAGTGCATCCCATTTTCTGTGTGTGTGTCTTCAGCACGAGGCCGCAGAGAGAGCAAAATATTTAATCTTAAATCTGCATCGCGGGTGCATTTCCCATCTCCAAATGAATTACAGTTTTTAATGTGCCTCATTTTGGCAGGAAGCAGTTCCATTTTCAGCTTTGAGGAGGGGCAAAGAGAGAGAGAGAGAGAGAGAGAGAGAGAGAGAGAGAGAGAGAGAGA
>JAJKFI010020632.1:0-21789 GCA_029204185.1 Lerista edwardsae | reverse complement strand
GAGAGAGAGAGAGAGAGAGAGAGAGAGAGAGAGAGAGAGAGAGAGAGCTGGTCTGCCTCTCCTAGTCAGTGTGACATGACTGATGGGGTGAGCCAGCCTCCCTTGTGCTCTGTTGTCACTGTGGCTCCCTCACTCCCATGCCAGGATGAAGAGTAAATATTGCCAGTCAAGCTGTCATCGGGCACCCCCCGCCCCACCTTTTTAAGGAAGGCTAGTCTGATCAGTTCCGAGGCCCATGAGCTGAAGCCATGCTGCATCGATTACACGTAGGGCACAATCCTAACCAACGTTCCAGCACCGGGGTAAGGACAATGCAGCTCCAAGGCAAGGCAACAATCATTCCCTTACCTTGAGGAGGCCTCCGTGACTACTATTCCACTGCAGGATGCAGCACATGACCCATTGGCACTGCTAAGTCAGTGCTGGGAAATTGATTAGGATTGCACCCTTAGTGTTGACCCACTGATATCCTCAATTATAAAACATGTCATGACCATTTGGGCCAATGGGGATGAATACAAGGAGATTGTTTTGTGAGACCTAAGTATTGTGTCCAGATCCCAGGGTGGTGGATGCCACCACCAAAGAACTTAGGCCTGCAAAAGCCAGGCAAGCCTTTGGTAAGGTAAGGTAACGTGAAGTAGGTAAGGTGAGGCCCTGATTTACCCTGGGTAGGGCCTCTATTGGTCAGTGAAAGAGGGCAGAGGGTTGACTCACCCTGTATCCTGTTCCTCTTGTAGGGCCTGTTAGTCAGCCAGTATCTGTCTTAGCCAGCAGCCTCTCAGCCTGTCCTGCTGAAAGGCACACCTGCCAGCAAGGCATGGGACTCCTTTTCACCCTGGAGGGGCTCTAGCAAGGTGGGCCCCTGGGAGAGACCCTGACATACCTCCTAATCGGGTGCAGGGCTTACCTTCTTTCTTCACAAAGCAACTCAAGGACTTGAGTTGTTTCTCAAAATGACTCAGGACTTGAGTCAAAATGACTTGAATTTTTTTCTGCAATTTGAGTCGCGACAGCACTCACGATGACTTGTGACACGAGCTGTGGGGTCGCTGACTTGAGATTCAACTCCTCGCAAAATGTGACTCTGACACATCCCTGCCCCATTCTTCTTTTTTGCTGCATGTGGAAGTTTCTGCAAACAGGTTTCAGGCTGCTGTTGACCACAGCGTCTGCACACTCAGAACAAATATTGGAACCAACTGGTTTCTAGGTATAGCAAGAAAATGTATTGACAGACCCTCCCATGATCTCAGTGAATATAGGAACAGAGCTGCCTTCTACTGAATCGTGCCTACATTGGCTGGCAGCATCTCTCCGGGATTCCAGAGGGGGCCTTTTCCCAGTTACCCTGCATACATTACCACTGCTCGAACATAGGAACTTTGCATGCAAAGCTGATGCACTACAACTGAGCTGTGGTCCCCTTCCCTAAAAAAAAGTCATCCTTCAACACAACCTTCTTTAAAGTTTTTTTTTTAAATGTTGCTCTTCATTTTTGCTTGAAATAGGGCTGTATTGCTTTCCATAAGAACTGCATGTGTTCCTTGAGTAAGAGGCAGGACAAAGCACCCATTCAGACAGCCAAGGCCCTTAGGTTGTAAGTGTCAAGTGAGCCATCAGCAGATCATCCTCCTGACGTATGGATCACTTTACAAAGATCCCAGAAGTGGGAGAATCTAACTGGAGGGAACAAGCACTTTTTCTCAAGCTCCATCAGTTATTCATTCGAGACAAGCCCCATTTCAAGTTCTCTCCAGACTCTTCCTCTGAAACAGCAGTGGTGGAGGTTGATCCTTGTCTTTCCAGTTATAAGCATTTCAGGTAGAAGGGGTGAGATAGACTTCTGCAGAAGATCATGGAGAGTGGCAGCCAGTCCAGACAGACAGCACTGGGCTAGATTGAGCAAAGGCATCAGGAAGCTTCATTCATCCATGTTCATGTCTGGGAGGAACCACAGATGAGCATCTACTTTGCATGCAGAAGACTTGGGTCCAGGTACATGCACCTCCAGTCAAACAATCCCAGGGATTGTGTTAGGGAAGACACACCCACCCTCACTGCTTGAGATCTTGGACAGCTGTCAGTCAAAACAATCAATAGTGACTGACAATCTATCACAATAACAATCCATAATGATCTGACTTGGCTTCATATCGCTTGAGTTGTCTACCTGTAGATCCCCAAGACTTGATTGTGACTTAGCAGGTAGGCTACCTATTGCTGCCTGCTCCACATACCTACCCATAGGTATTTTTTTAACACAAAAATTACTTCCTCTGCAACTGATAGAATAATATGATTTAGAGCACAATCCTAAACTGGAGTTAGGCCGGCATAAACTAAGCCAGCAAAGTTTGGCCAGCACAAGGGCCACCATAACGTGTTTTTGGACTACTCTTGGAGTCAGGGAGGATGTCTCATGTCTGTTTGCTGGCCTCTCTGAGTCCGAGAGTGGTCCAAACATACTTTGGACAAAGGGCCCAATCCTAATTACCCCAGCGCCAGTGGTAAGTCTTTACTGCCAGTGCCAGTGTTGTAAAAGCGCAGCAAGGCATTTCTAGTGCCAGTGGTAAGCCCTTACTGCTGGTGCTGGGCCTGTGCCAGTAGGCGCTAGGCCCTGGACTCCACCCAGTAGTAAGTCTCACCGCCGCCGGCAATGTCGTCATTCGGGGAGAGGAGGGAGGGCAGAACTGGGCGGGGGGGAAGGAGCAAAGCAGTGTGGGACCTGCAGTGGCCTCCACCGCTGAATCCTATTCTCTGTGTCACACAACCCAACATGGAGGCCCTCAAGTCTGCAAAGGCAAAATAGACTTGAGGAGGCCCTTTGGTGGCCCAGAGCCCTTACCCAGGGGAAGCGGACGAACATTCCCTGCTCCTGAGGTGCCTCTGGAGGCTGCCCAGCTCCCATAGGCTGCAGCGGTAGCCTTTTGCTACTGCTGCTCCTATGGTGGCCGGGCAGCTATGGGTTGGGCTGTTGACTTCTGCTAGGTCCTTCTGCCCGTCTCTTCCATGGCTTAGTGGGCAGAAGATTTAGCCACTGCTGTTGCTGTCAGGCCATTGTAATCAGGAGACCTGGACAGGTGGTCCCAGCACAGTACTAGATGCGTCTGTCTGTCACTTCCATAGAGGCAACTGAGAAAGACACTCACTGTAGAGGCGATATGGAGGTACAGGAGGAGATCAAGGGCAGGGAACTTCAGTTTGACTCACCGTAAGCTGTACATGGACATCTATATTCATGCGCTCATACGTCAACGTGGCACATTGCAGCCTACAAAAGATGAATTGCTTTCCTTTCTTGTAACAAAGCAGGGAAAGGCAGTCACCTTTTGTGTAGTAGTAGATTGTGCATAGAAATCTGTGCTCGTGCACTAGTGGTTGATATTATCACAGACATGCATTGCAGGCTACAAAAATTGTTGGGTTTTTTGGGGGGGTAGCATTGAAAGTAAAGTCTTTTTTTAAACCTCCTTTCATGCAGTAATAGGTTGCACAATTGCATCTGTGCAATGTTTGGCACTGTCAGTGTGCACTGGAGCCTACAAAACCCCTTTTTGCTTTGGGGTTTTGTAGCACCTTAAACTATTGACTCCACTTAAACCTGCACTGCATTGTTTTAAACTCCATTAATCTAGCTCCTTTCATATGTGATATTCTGTCTTTGCTTTTTTTCAGCCTCAAAAAAGCTGGGGGGGGGGCTTTCCCCCTCTCACAAAGCCAGATTGATTTTTTCTCAGCATCAACAGTTAACGTTTGCAAAATATCTCAATTTAAAAGGTTTGACTTTCCACTTGGGACCAATGATAAATCTATTCGCGGCAACAACTGAAGCCGAGGACATTTGGAAAGGAATTACAATGTTCCATTAAATGAGTAGGGAGCATTCCCTTAAGCACAGTGCAGGGCTCCTCATAATTAAAATGAATTTTGGTCTTGTACCTCCATGGTTGCCTGGAGGTGGTTGCCGAGGCCTCATGTCCTTTCTCTCTCTCTCTCTCTCTCTCAATCTCTCTCTCTCTCTCTCTCTCTCTCTCTCTCTCTCTCTCTCTCTCTATCTATCTATCTATCTATCTATCTATCTATCTATCTATCTATCTAGGTAGAATAAGGGAGATTCCTTGCCGATTGTCTGCCAATGGAGGAAAGAGTGGCTGGTGTTCAGGTCCTGGACGGGGGTGGGATTGGTGCACACTGTATCCTATCCCCCTTCCCAAGCCTGATCAGACTAGAGGCACTGCAGACGTGTGCCAGAGATTTAAAAGACATATTTCCAAGTTGTCCCGTTGCAGTAACTGGGGCTTACCTTGGGGCAAAGGGACAAATGTCTGCTTACTTTGAGGAGCCCGTCAGCTTTCCAACTACCCCCATAGGATGCAGCAGAGTGCACACTGGCACTGCTGCATCAGCATGGTTAGATAGGATTGACTGTCTATCAGTCGCTACAATGGTTGTTGAAAAAAATGGAGCTGGGGCAGTAGCATAGTCAGAGGGGGGTGCAGTATGTACCGCAATGTGCCATGTAAGTGGCCCCTCCCACACGCTGTTGGAGCCATTATGTCAGAGCAACACACTGTTGCTGCCCTGAATGGCTCAACTGCACGGGGGTTAAGACATACACAAAACATTGTCCTGCCTGCTGTACATACAAAGCTGCTCCCCTCTGGCTATGCTACTGAGCTGGGGAAAACAAGGTGCCTTTGTGATAGAGCAAGTGCTTTGATCTTTGGCATCTGGGCAAGAGGCACTTTTTCAAGTGGTGTTCCTCTTCTATTTAGCAAGGAGAGAGTAATTGTCCCTGTTCACTCCCCAGCACTGTCTTTTCTAGTGGCTGTTGCGGTGGTGTTCTGCATTTTTTTTTTTTTAGATTGGGAGCCCTTTTGGGACAGGGAGCCATTTAACTTTATTATTTGCCTGTAAACCGCTTTGTGAACTTTGTGTTGAAAAGCGGTATATAAATACTATTTGATGATTATGATGATCTTCCGTTCGGGCAGGGAAAGCTCTGAGATGTGCTGCCAGTCAGTGTGTGCAGTACTGAATGAAACTGACCAAAGGTGTGATTCAATTTTAACACGTGTCAGAGGAGAGGGCTGTGGCCTCTCCACAGGTTCCTTGGCATGAGAACGGAGGTGTCACAATTTCATGGACTATTCATCTTTCCATCTGTGAACAGTTGGAGGGTGTGAACTTAGCCTCACTTTGAACTTTATTGTGGTCAGTGTTGATACTGTTAAACCATCTTGCAATCTGGAGGGAGCTGTGATGTTAATGCTTGTGTGGCTTGATCCTGTTTAATGGCCCCACTGTGGGGGTTTCTGGCTGTCCCACTGAGCTTAATGTTCTGTAAGGAAAACAGACACAAAACTGGAGGGTGCCCTTAATGGCTGTTGATGCTTAACCCTTTCTTTCCTGCAGGGCTGCTGAATCATACAGTCTCTTTTTGCTTGCGTTCTAGGGATGGGTGGAGGTGGCTATTTCCATTTCCACATCACCCATTTTCCACTGATTCCCACTAAAAATCCTCAGATTTGTTTTCCATCACTGAAAAAATGAATATGTAAATACACATTTAAGAATTTATTTTTCCCCCAATATTTTCACAGATTTCCTACCCAAGCAGCTGGTGAGATATCTGACAAGGAACACATTTAAATACATTTTTTCATGCAAACGCATAGAACATATGGATGTCTCTGTTTCTTATGAAAATCTGGCTTGTCGGTGAGTGGCGTGGGGTCCAGAACCATGCAGCCATCACAAATTTTGGCAATAAATGTGTTTGGTAAAATCCCTACTTATGTCCCTTAACAAATGCCCTTTTTGCTGCAGTAGGAAATTCTGTTTGGAAGTACATATTTTGACCTTCCATCGTGTGTCATTCTGTGCTTTTTAGGACCATAAACCAAATTATTTGGAACATCTTCCAGGGTAAAAGCTGAACTTCATGTTTTAACAAGAGATGCTCCATTAGAGATTTTTGCTTCAGCAAAAAGCATGTTCTTGCGTACCAGTTTTAATGTGACCTTTAGATGGTCATGCACTTTCTGAAGGAAAAGCTGTGAAGGCAAGGATGGACTGTGCTCCATTCTTTGTTCTAATTTGTAGAGATTCTGTGAGCTAGAGCATCTTCTTTTTCGTAGTGAATCTCTTGTGTCTTTTTATCTAACTTCTGTTAAACCACATGGGGCAAATCCCAAGAAAAACACATGCTGTTTGGAATAGCAGCTTCCAGTATGTCCTCTTTTCATTCCTGGTTTCCTACCGACTGTTTCACCAGCTTGATCTTTTCCGTTTTTTTATGATTAGATCTCACTGTACAAGCTTGGGCTTCGAGCAAGAGCAGAAGAGCCCTACTAGATAATCTCAAAGGTCCGTCTAACCCAGCAATTTTCAATCTTTTTCATCTCAAGGCACCCTGAGAGGGCGCTAAAATTGTGAAGGCACACCTTCCATTTTTAGACAATTGACAAGGCACACTGCTAGGCTGGTGGGAGGCTCACATCCACCAATGGCCCTACTGACAAATGGCCCTCCCCCAAACTCCTGTGGCACACCTGTGGACTATTCAGAGCACAACAATGTGCTGTGGCACAGTGGTTGAAAATTCTGGTCTAACCCACCAACCTACTTTAGTCCATATGTTAGATTTATATCCCATCTGTGCTCAGGGAAGCCGACATGGCTAATCTCATCCTATTTCATCATTGCAACAATCCTGTGAATTTGGCAAGGCTGAAAGTATCCTGAGGTTACTCAGCTCATTTGAGAACTGAGTAGGGACTCAAAGCTGGGTCACCTTTTGTTGTTGTTCAGTTGCTAAGTCATGTCCGACTCTTCGCGACCCCATGGACCACAGCACGCCAGGCCTCCCTGTCCTCCACTAGCTTCCGGAGTTCGCCCAATTTCATGCTCATTGCTTCGGTGACACTCTCTAACCATCTCATCCTCTGCCGCCCCTTCCTCTTTTGATCTTTCCCAGCATGAGGGTCTTTTCTAAAGAGTCCTCTCTTCTCATGAGGTGGCCAAAGTATTTGAGCTTCAGCTTCAGGATTTGTCCTTCCAGGGAGCAATCAGGCTTGACTTCCTGGAGGATTGACCGACTGGATCTCCTTGCAGTCCAGGGGACTCTCAAGAGTCTTCTCCAACACCATAATTCAAAAGCATCTATTCTTCGGCGCTCTGCCTTTCTTATGGTCCAGCTCTCACAGCCATACATTACTAAGGGCTGCCCTACTCCTTCTCAAACATTCTAACCACTATGTCACATTACTTCCCAGTGGCCAAGTAGATGCATGTGGGCAGCTTGCAATCAAGGCATGATGCTAACATCCCTCTGTCACTGGTGTGTCCCAGCAACTAGTCTATTGAATACTCTGGATGACAGGTGAATGAATTCTCCCACTTTCTTACTTTTCTGATAATCCTGTATCCCTTGGGTTCTGTTCTGCTCCATTTGAATTCTGGATTTTGGAATACTGGAACTGATTTGGCACACTCACTTTACAATGTGAGTGTGAGCACAATCCTAAACTGGAGTTAGGCCGGCATAAGCTAAGCCAGCAAGGTTTGGCCAGCACAAGGGCCACAGTAAAGCACAATTGGACCACTCTCAGAGTCAGGGAAGATGGCTCATGTCTGTATGCTGGCCTCTCTGACTCTGAGAGTGGTGCAAACATAATTTACGGTGTCCCTTGTGCCGGCCTAACTCCAGGTTAGGATTGAGCCCTGCTTGTGTGTGTGTGTGTGTGTGTGTGTGTGTGTGTGTGTGTGTGTGTGTAGTTAAGGTAAAAGCAGAATGTCTGGTTTTTACGCAATAGATTTTTAAAAAAATAAATTGCTGTTTCTTTACAATAGTACAATGGTACTAATGTGTAATGGGGCAAATCAATTTTTTTAAAAAAGCCTGTAGTGTCTTTGGAATTGAGAGTTTATCTTTTGCTGTATTTTTATTCCAGACAGGCAGGAAAAAGGAGCAGGGGTCTTCTTCATCCCACTTGCAAAATTCTGAAAAAGGTTGCTTGGAATAGTAATAAAGGAAACATGTTGACTTTGCCCATATCCAGAACAACAGAGCTTCAAAATCCAGGTTGGAATCTGGCAGAAGGACTCATAAAACATTAAAGGAGATTCATTAGTAGCTCCCACCTCCATCCCTTCAAATCACATTTTAGACCAGGACTCGCTTTTTAGAATTGTCTCAGGACCCACAGGAAGTGATGTCATTAACCTGGAAGTGATGTAATAGCCAGAAATGCTATCATCAAGCAAGAAGTGCCATAATTGTGACATAATAAAATGACATTCCTGAAATGCAAACTGACATTCTTGGACTGCAGAATTGCACAACCATGAAACATCCCTGACAGAAAGCAAGATGAGGACAAAATGTTAGGAAAAAGCACTGAACTCAAAACAAAATTAAAACAAAATCCTCTGTTGAAAAATTCAAACTGGCAATACCCACAGTAGCAAGGAATATAGCAAGAGTAAGGTCTGTAGCTTCCAAGATGGCTCCTCCCAGCTTCCCGCAATCCACCTGCAAACAGGTCGCAACCCTCTAGGAGGGTTCCGACCCACAGTTTGAGAAACGATGGTCTAGAGTCTTACGTTTTTGTTCCAAAACAAAAGCGGACTATCTATGCCAGCTACCAGATGCACAGAATGTTTCTGGCCCTGCCTAGGCTGCCAGTGGATTCCATTCCGCCCCCACCCACCCCCGTGCGAATGAAACTGTGATATTGAGTCCTCTGTCTAGCTGTCAGGATGATGACGTGAGGAAATCAGGCCTTGTTATTCTCTCCATCTGGAAGCCAACTGATTCTCCAGTGAGCTGCTCTCCCCCCCGCACCACCGCCACCATGCCTCCATCTACCTGTTCTTCCTGTCTGCTCTCCATATGCCTTGACTGCTTTTTTTAAAGCGGTTGATGGCAGCCAGCAGACCAGCTGCTGGAGTCTCTTCTCACCATGGTTTCCTGAGCAGGGGGGGGGGGTGGATTTAAAGGGCCTGCAATGAGCTACCATTGCATGCATAATTCTATCAGGAAAGAGAAATATATATATATATATCCAAGGGTCTTAGAAATCATTGTTCTCTGTTAGCTGAGCTGGAGCCAGAGCCGAAATACTAAAGTCAGTTGTGCCTTTGAGCGGCGCATAACGGCGCCCTTCGGAGACCCATTTCATACAAAATTTGAAGCCTCTGTTTATTGCCCATTAAAGCAACCTTTATTTTATGGCAAATGTTGCAGTAATTGCCTTTTACGGAGAGCACTTTGTAACACACATGCACCGTTGAAAGAAAACCACTCTGGTATTGTCTATCGGGACTTAATGGCGCAATTAATTTTACTCCATCTGTTCCTGAGACTTTAAAGGAAAATGGATTTTTTTTTTCTCCGAGAGCACACTTTAATGAAGAAGATAAAGCGGCCCGGCTGGTGTCCCACCGGCTCAGTGCAGTAAGTTCAGATTATTGCTCAGTCTGTCAGAATAGGCTGCATCCCTCGGCAGCCGCCATCGCGAGCAGCCCTCGCCGGCCCCTCGCCGTGCCATTCCTGATGACATACTGCCAGCCGGCTTCCACAAAAGCGCGATTAAAATGTCAGCATAGGATGACGAAGGGGCCAAGGAGGTCCTTGGAGACAAACTGTGTTCAGTATGAGTTAATACTTCATTGCGGCGGTGGGGCTGGGCTGCTCCTGCTGCTTCGCGCCCGCGCAGAGCGGGGACAAATAAGCTGGTTAAAAAGGATACAGATAGCCCCGGTTGACGACGCAGTGGGTGGACACTGTAGAAGACATTCCTGCGTGGGGGGGGCGGGGGGGCGGGGGAGGTACAGACTTGGCTTCCAAAATGGTGCTTGTCTCTGAACCACACAGCAGAGGCAGATCTAAGGGAGGGCAAAGCTCTAAGTTTTGCCAGAAGCCTTACCTTGCAGTGGAAATCACTCCTCCCCTGCACCGTTTTAGCCAATCCTCACAGGGAACAGCAACATCTTGGCGTTGCTTACTGGCTACAGCAGCAAGGGAGAGGAGGGATTTACATGACAGGGTAAGGCTTCTTGCAACACTTAGAGCTCTGCCCTCCCTGTAGATCCGCCTCTGCCACACAGGACTCTTCAATGGAAAATAGTGGTCTGTCCATGGACACCAGGCCTGGAATCCCATTGCCACTGCCAAAAGAACTGGGCAAAGAAGCACCTTCAATGCGTTCAAAGTGGTGTTGCATTTAACAGGGGGAGAGCAACCGTCCCCCTTCACCCCAGTGCGGCATCTTTTCCAGTGGCTGTTGCCGGTTTCTTGTCTGAATCCTTTTTTCGAACTGTGACCCTTTGGGGTTAGGGAACCACTTACTGATTTTTAATTTTTTGCTGGTAGACTGCCTCTGTTCCTGGAGGTTTCATCTAGTCACCAGGATTCATAGCCATCAAGAGTCTTGTCCTCTACGAATGTGTCTCATCCCCTATTCTGTAACCTGTGGGCGCCACCACATCTTGTGGTGGGAAGTGCTACACATGGAGTATACTGTATGTTGCATATGGTAGTAAAATTTTGGCACTTGGAGATAATTCCCATATTTTGACGGAGTTTTCATTCACACTCTAAAAAGGTTCTTTTAAAATCTGGAATATTATTGTGCCGAGGAAACAATAATGATAACCACAACCAAAAAGCAAAAAAACAAAAAATACAACCCTAAAAAATTTAAATCTTGCTGGTTAATTGACCATATGTTTTGATAGAAGACAGATATTCCAATGTGGTTTGTTTCATTGAATTCTGCTTTAAATTACCTTTCCAATGATATATAACGTGATGGTATTATTTGTACTTATCAAGGTTTTCACCATTTTGGCCATTAGTTTCAAACTCAGCTTGTCCCATCCCCCCAGCTTGTTGCACAGTGCAATGCCCCCCCCCGCATCCCATTAGCTACACCACAGCTTGTGTGCATTTCAGATGCATCTTTTCATTGTGGCTGGAAACTGATGAAGCTTTGGTCTGATTATTGGAAGGTCTCACTGGCTGGGGAAATGCTGATCTGACATTCTTAATTCCTCAAAATGCAGATAACACAAACAAGTCCTAATATCTTCCTTGGGAAGGGGAGTTTTGTGGGTGGGGAGAGGAAAGACAGACTGGAATAGAAGGAGGGTGGATTGAGTGCAGCTTCTCTCTCAGAGCTGCCTGCTGGGTTCCAACTGTGCTGCTATTGGGCAGCAGGTGTGAACTCACGCAATTGTCCCTAATGGTTATTAGCCAATGATAAGAAGGGCAAATGTAAGGTCCCATCTCTTTCTGGTAGGTCAGCAGTTGCAGGATTTAAAGCTCCTTGGAGAGCAGGAAATTATACTGTCAGTACCTAAGCTCGGAATATGACCTGCTCCTTTTTCAATGATCTTCTAAGACTTGGCGGTTAGTGGGAGGGGGTGGGGGAGAAGAGGCTTGTCTGAATTTCAATGTTCTAGTGCCTTCTTGAAATGAAAGGCAATCAGAGTCATTCAGAGATGCTATGAATAATCAGCGCATGGCCTATCACAATGGCGCGAAGGAGCACTGGTGGCGCAGGCGGCCCTCTAAAGCCCTGGAGAGGAGGAGTGCACGATGGAAGATGGTTTAGAAGACCTCATACCTCTTTTATTTCTATTTTTAAGCTCAACCGCAATAGAAAGCCCCTTGGCTTTGATCAGCTGCAGACAGGGATTTGCAAGCAACTGTTGACCCATGTGGAAGGCTGCAGGCCTATCCACACTGACTATGATTGGACTTACTTCCGAATAGGTGTGCCAAGGATTAGGATCCCAGGGCTGAAGCCTCTGGGCGACTTCCACGGATAGGTTCCATCAGGAGAAAGCTCTGTCTTTTGGTGCTTCAGATGCTGTGATGTGTGCAATGGTGCTGCCAGTGTGAATAGCTGGAGATGGTGTGAGCGTATGCACCATCAGAGCACCTAGCTGGAGGAAATAACATTGGCAGTGGGGATGGGCAGTGAATAGAGGGGAAGAGTAACAGGGCATTTCAGGGGAGGAACCAAGGGGGGTGTCAGGAGAGAGAGGGGGGAATCTGGCAACAGTCACACACGCTGGATTTTATCCCCCATTTTTCATCCCCCTACCCTGCACTATGTCCCTCCTCAGACCTATGCCAGCTAATCGGTGGTGATGGCAGTGCCAGCCCATCTGGGTTCCTGCTGCCACTGCTCAATAAGAGCACAATCCTAAACTGGAGTTAGGCCAGCATAAGCTAAACCAGCAAAGTTTGGCCAGCCCAAGGGCCACCATAAAGCGTGTTTGGACTACTCTCGGATTCAGGGAGGATGGCTTATGTCTGTGTGCTGGTCTCTGACTCTGAGAGTGGTCCATACATACTTTCCAGTGTCCCTTGTGCTGGCCAAACTTTGCTGGCTTAGCTTATGCCCTAAGTTAAAGGTGGGGTTTCTGGACTTACCTGGCAGTGGTAGGAAACACCTCAAAACAAGGATTCTTGCCACTACTGCTGGGTAATCCCCCCTTTTTTTTACTTAGGCAGTGGCAGTACAAACCCAGAAGTGTCATCACACTGGAACTACCAACTAGCCACTTCTCTTAGTGCCACCCCACCCCCTGCACACACACAGTGGTTTCCTTAGTCAGAGGCTGGGAACCACTGTTCTAACGACTCTTTGAGAGTTGAAGCCTGACAACTCTAACAATCAACAAAAAATTAGCAAGCCTATCCCAAAGGTAGAAATGTGAGTAGTGATTGACCAGGAGCAAGAGGCAGAAAAGAATGTTTTTGTTTGGGGTTTCCAGCAGGGTTGGTTGGGGGGAATCATTCTAAAACCTCCTGGTAAAATTTCAGGTGAGAGGTATTGAACTTCAGACATTCTGCATGCCAGATGTTCTAATACTAAGCTGTAAAGTTTGCCATATTTGGGATGCAGTGAATGGTTCTGGTCACTGTATCTCAAGAAGGATTTGCAGAGCTGGGAAAGGTGCCAAAGAGAGCAACCAAAATGATCAGAGGGCTAGAGCACTTTCCTTCTGGGGTGAGACCACAGCGCTTGGGGGCTTTTTAACTTAGAAAAAAAGGCAAATACGGTGGACATGACTGATGTTAGCAGAGCTGAGGAAATAGTCAGTTCCGCACAGCAAAGATTAGTTTTGTTAAGAATTTTACTGCAAGCTCAATCGCTGAACTCTGTTGCCTTGGGTGACTTCCCAGCAACCATCCCCACAGCACTAGTGTAGATCCTGCTCACAAGCTGTCGCTCTTCCAACAACAGCCCAATCCTAAGCAGCGCCAGCCTAAGAAGGCCGGCACAGCAGGGCCATATCCTATGCCTAGTAGGAAGCAGGAACAGTGCAGTGCAGAGCAAAGTGAGGTTTTCCCCTTGCACCTGGGTAAGCCCCAGCCAGTCCTATGGGGCTGCTCGGATCTGTGCCTGCTGATTTGCAGGCGCAGGTGAACTGACAGCATGTTTGCAACCGCACTGGATGTCAGTATAGGATTGCTGAAACATGTAAAAGTAAGCATATTGTATAGAAAAGAGATTTCCCCCCTTCTCTCACAGGGTGCAATCCTAAACTGAGTTAGGCCAGCATAAGCTGAACCAACAAAGTTTGGCCAGCACAAAGGACACCGTAAAGTATGTTTGGACCACTCTTTAAGTCGGAGAGGCCAGCACGCAGAAATGAGCCATCGTTTCTGACTCCTAGAGTAGTCCAAACGCGCATGACGGTGGCCCTTGTGCTGGCCAAACTTTGCTGGCTTAGTTTATGCCAGCCTAACTCCAGTTTAGGATTGCGCTCACAAAACTAGAATGAAATTGACTGGTGGGCGATGTAGGATGGAAAAAAGAGGTACTTTTTCACCCAGCATGTCATTAGTCTGTGAATTCATTGCCACAAAATGTGATGGTCATTAGTTTAGATGGCTTTAAAAGGTGATTGGACATAACTATTCATGGAGGACAGATCTATCAATAGCTACTAATCAGGAGTGTTATGCATTTCCTCCAACTTCAGAGATAGTCTGCCTCTGAATACAGAGTCAGTGGTGGAAGAAAGGTGTACCTTTCTCTCCTGCTTGTGGGTCACTGGGAAACAGGAGTATGGATTAGATGGGCCTTTGACCCAATCCAGCTGGACGCTACTTAAGTTTGTATGCTGAGTCAGGCTACTGCTTCACCTAGCTCAGTATTGCCTACACTGATTGGCAGCAACTCTCTATAGCAGCAATTTTCAACTGCTGTTTCACACCCCATTGGGGTCCACTGGTGTGCTTCGGGAGTTTGGAGCACATTGGTTGAAAATGGCTAAAAATGCTCTTCTGATTCTGCAGTTCTGTTTCTAGGGCACCTGTAGTGACAAATTGTCTGTCCCTCTCCGTCCACCAACAGAGCCAGTGGAGGAAGAGGGACAGACAATTTATTGCTATAGACGGTTGCCCTAAAAACAGAGCCGCAGAACCCAGAAGGCGGAAGTGACATCACAAGAGGTGAAGACCACAGAGAAGACCATAGAGGTCAGTATGCCATGAGAAGAAATATGTTGAAAATCACTGCTATAGAGTCACAGAGAGGGGTCAGCTACCTGGGACCCATATACCAGAGATGCCAAAGAGTGGATCTGGGAGTTCCTGCTGGTAAAACACCATGTCATGGGCCCTAATAAGGACAAACACATGCTGCTCAACTCTTTCTATTGACTAGGATGACCAACATCAATGGTGTTCTGGCATGCATTGGCATCACTAAGGGTGCCGCCCCAGGTGCCATCCTCAGGGGCGTGTCGTCATTGCACCTCAAATTTGTAAAATTGTGGTTTTATGGAATAATACCTATATTGTTCTATATACCATTTGATGCAGAATTTCACCCGGAATTCAATGAAAAAAAGCGGAGTGTAATATCTTTATTCTGTCAAACGTTACAGACGGAAAACTAAACACTAAAAATAAAAATTTATGCAAAAATCGTGATTTCTTAACTTCGTGGTTTTACAGAATACCGTCATGCTATATACTGTTCAATGTGGAATTTCACCCAGAATTCAATGAAAAAACCCAGAGTGTAATATCTTTATTCTGTCAGAAGCTATGGACGAAAAACTAAAAATAATAATAATAAAAGCTTTTATACAGTAATCATGATTTATTAAAATTGCGGTTTTTAGGAATAATGCTATCATGTTATATACCATTGGATGTGGAATTTCACAAGGAATTCAAGGAGGAAAAAAAACCCAGAAATCTTTATTCTAGCAAAAGATACAGGCAAAAAACAAAACAAAATCCCAAAAGTACAACTGTTTTATGGAGGGGTGTCAAAACATACAACCCTCAGACTATAGTCTATCAGTGGTTATTAACCATGAATAATAATAAACCCCCAGATGCAGGGGCAGCATGTCAGGGAGAATAGCAGGGGAGGATACAAACATTCATCCATTGCTTGTGGGACATGTTCATTGTATTTATTTTCTGGCCATTACTAATTGCATGACTATTGCCATCTCTTAGACTCACCTCCCTTACAGGGTAGTTGTGAGGACAAAAGAAATGGTTTGCACACCACCTTGAACTCTTCAGAGGAAGGGTGGTATAAAATGTGAATAATTAATTAATTTTGCCGTGGGGGGTGTCAAAAATTTATAGGCCCTGAGTGCAAAATGACCTAGCTACACCACTGCTGGCATGCGTATGATATCTTTTAAACGGTGAAGATTTCCCCACGACCGAATGGTCTAGTCGTGACCGACTGTAGGGGGCAGCGCTCATCTCCGTTTCTAAGCCTGTAGAGCCGGCGTTTGTCCGAGGACAAGCTTCCGTGGTCATGTGGCCGGCATGACTATACACCGTAGCGCACGGAACGCCGTTACCTTCCCACTGAAGAGGTCTCTATTTATCTACTTGCATTTTTAGGTGCTTTTGAACTGCTAGGTTGGCAGGAGCTGGGACAAGCAATGGGAGCTCACTCGGTTGCGCAGTCTCGAACTCCCAACCTTCCGGTCAGAAAGCCCAGCAGCAGCGGTTTAACCCACTGCAGTGCATATCCTCATAAGAAGCAGGTGGACCACCTGCAGCTCTGCCCTGATTTTGTTCCAAAGACTGGGGTAGAGGGGACAACGAGCCAGAGGAAGACTGATGAATCTTTGAAACTCTGCATGGCAACTCTGGTTCTACTTCAAGAGGAAAATGCAATCAAAACGAAAAATCCCCAAGAGGAATTCAATACTTCCTGGATATATATATATAAACGGTTCAGGAAAATTCCATGTCTTTTTTAGCTACCTTGAAACAATGATGGAAAGTGAATTTGTGTGTGTGTGTGTGTGTGTGTGTGTGTGTGTGTGTGTGTGTGTGTGTGTGTGTGTTTAAACTAAGCCCAAACCAGAGGCTTCGGCTGAGTCCTTTTTTTCAATCTGTTCTATAACAACTTAGCCACAACTCCCACAATGAAAAGGGAAATGAGGGTGTTTTTCAGCTGACTCCCCTCTTTAAATCGCCACTCTGCCCAGGAGCTGTTATTAGCTGCAGAGGGGAAACGTTATGGACGTGATTTAGATTTCCATTTGTGGTTAATCGTAGTTTCCCAGAAGTTATTTGGATCAGGAGAGCACGTAGGCAGGAAGGTTAGACACTTCCCTCCCAGTGCCATGCCTCTGCACCGAACTGGGGACCCCTGCAGCTGTTTGTTGAGAACTAAAAAGGTGGAAATTCCACACAGCGGCATAGCCAAGGGGTGGCAGCACGGTAGGTACTCTCGGTACAGCAACGTGCCATGTAAGTGGCTCCTCCCGTTCACCGTCAGAACCATTCTGGGCAGCGATGGCATTGCACAGGCACTTGCCGGACCAAACAGCGTCTCCCTGTGAGAATAAAACAGCCAATATTATCATGCCATTGTACAAATCGATGGTAAGGCCGCACCTGGAATATTGTGTCCAGTTCTGGTCACCGCACCTCAAAAAGGACATAGTGGAGCTGGAAAAGGTGCAGAAGAGAGCGACAAAAATGATTACGGGGCTGGGGCACCTCCCTTATGAAGAAAGACTGCAGCGTTTGGGGCTCTTCAGCCTAGAAAAAAGGTGCCTGAGGGGGGACATGATGGAGACATACAAAATTATGCACGGAAGGGATAGAGTCGATAGAGGGATGTTCTTTTCCCTCTCTCAAAACACCAGAACCAGGGGGCATCCGCTAAAACTGAGGGTTGGAAGCGTTAAAACAGATAAAAGGAAGTTTTTTTTTACCCAGTGGGTAGTTAATCTGTGGAACTCTTTGCCACAGGAGGTGGTGATGGCATCTGGTCTTGATGCCTTTAAGAGGGGATTGGACGGATTTCTGGAGGAAAGGTCCATCGTGGGCTATAGGCAATGATGGATTGTGCAACCTCCTTACAAAGGTGGTGGGCTACTGGTACCGGGTGCAAGGGAGTGGCAACGGGATGCAAGCATCTTGTGGTCTCATACCTCCCTGGGGCACCTGGTGGGCCGCTGTGAGATACAGGAAGCTGGACTAGATGGGCCTTTGGTCTGATCCAGCAGGGCTCTTCTTATGTTCTTATGTTCCCTCGCGTCGCTGTCGCTGCCCCAAGTGGCTCTGATGGTGAGTGGGAGGAGCCGCTTACATGGTGTGTTGAGGCATCTGCAGTACTCGCTGCACTGCCCCACCTTGGCTACGCCACTGCTTTCACGGAGCTCCCGCGCTTCTCTTCCTTGACCCTTAGTTTATCCTCTCTTTGCTGCACATGCATGCCAGTGCGTGCACCTGAACGCTAAGGCACCGTGCAGTGCAGAGCCTGCCTTCACACACACCCTCCAGCGGCTGAAATCTGTCATGTTAATAACCTTTGGTAAGGCAACTTTTTTCCCCCTACTTGCCAAAAGAACAAACATCATCATTGATCATGAATTGATGGAGGGCAGGGGTATTGTGACGTAAAAGAAAAATACAGTACACAACCGTGTGGTGAATCGCCTTGAACAATATGTAATAGGGGACAAATTAGACCTCAAAAAGTGATCCATGGTATAAGAACAAGGATCAAATCCTATCCAACTTTCCAGCATAGACTCAGACCTAATGCAGTCCTTACCTTGAGGAGGACTCTGTCACGCCCCACCTGTGACACGTGCCCCCTTGGCATGGCTGCATCAGCGCTAGAAGGTTGGATACAGTGATGTCATGCAGGGGGAACGCGGGGGAACTCAGTTCCACTAGTTAAAATTAGGGCTGACTCCGCCCACTTCACTCTCCCTCCTCCCCCCTCCCAATTCCTCTGCAAAGAGCTTTTCTTCTTGGTTGGCCAGCACTCAGAGGGTTAAAGGGAGCGACTCCGGATTCCTAGGGGGGCGAAGGCAGTGATGTCATTCAGGGGGAACGGACCAGAACGGGCGTTCCGGATCCTAACGAGCTCCATGGCTGGTTCCGGGTTCCTGACAAGTGCCAATCAAAAGTGAGTTCCTGTTCCTAAATCATTTGAATGACACCACTGGTTGGATAGGATTGGGCCCTAAGGGTGTTTCAAAGGTGTGTTACCTGTGAAACCCTGGAGGTTCTACTGGTATGTCTCTAATGGCCTGGTCCTCCATTCTGTTCTTGTGTCCTAGTCAAATGAATCTTGGTCATTGGTGTCCCTGAACATTCCTGTCTGTTGTTGTTGTTTTTCCTCCATCCCGGTTATTTGCATCCCACTATAACAGGGCAACAACCCCCAACCCTAAGCCTCCTATTCAGCCTTAACCCTACCTTCGCAATTTAAAAATAAAAAGTAGATCTCATATAAATATGCATATGTTGGGACACAATGCCTGAGATGGACACACACACACACACACACACACACACACACACACACCAGGGACACTGATAACCAGGATAGAATTGCCCAGGATGCAATGGTCTTGTCATGCCTCCATCGGCCCCCTAGTGGCCACAGCTCTGTAGTTGCCCTCTCTGCATGTGCACATCGCCTTCCCCAGCTGACTGTCTCTGGCTGGGAGTCTGTGCGTATGTGTGTATAAAGACTTGGGTGTGACAAACGCTCTCGCTCTGCCAAGTTGCTTGAAGCGATGCCAGGCGAACTTTGCGGAGAGTTATGTAGCCATTGGCATTCGAGTATTACACCCATGCCTGTTCCCAATCACTCACGGGGAGTTATTTTGTAGTTAACCCCCATAAAGGACTGTGTGCCTGAGCTGAGGCCTGTCAGCTGCGCATTATTTAGAATCCTTTATTATGATTTTATAGCCTGTCCTTGACAGCTGAGGGGGGGAAAAAAGCCAAGCACTTTAATCTTCCTCTCCCTTTGGTTTGCAGCGTAAGAGCCCCGTGTAGGGGGGCCTTTGATTAATATGTAACAGAGACGCAATTCTCTGTAAAAATGCGCCGTACTTTTGGAAGCCCAGAAAACAAACTGCAGCACAATGGTTTAAATCTCGGTCCATTGTATTATATAGACATCATAAATAATAGAGAGGAGGCAGATATTGCTTCGGGCTTCATCTACATAACACATCTGAGCTCTCTATAATGTGTTCAACTTGTCACTTTTAGTGCAGAGGAGAGGCTATAAAGCTAACAGCTGACTAAACCACACCAGCCTAGGCTTCCTTCCACTCTGTGGCAAATGTGACAATATGCATGTACGTGTGTGTGTGTGTGTGTGTGTGTGTGTGTGTGAGAGAGAGAGAGAGAGAGAGAGAGAGAGAGAGAGGGCACAATGGATGCCCATTTCCTTAGCTTCCAGAACCTTCCATTTCCGCTTTAAAAAATGAAGGTATGCTTTGGGTGTCTTTGATCTCTTCTGGGAGACACTTTACTCGGCTACCACTCTCCTCTCCACCCCACTCTCCTCGCTTCTTCCTTTTAACTTGCCCAGAAAAGCCACAGGTTAAAGAAAGGATAGTTGGTGCTCTGCCTCAGGTAGATCTTGAGTCAGGCTTACTATTCATCTTTGTTATTTCTGTATTCCCAATGACCTTGTGTGCCCAGATCCTAAACAGAAGATGCATGAAGTCGATGAATAACCCGTCCATATCTCTGGAGCCCAAGTCTACCGGGCTTCCTCCTGAGGCAGATCCCAGGTCAGATCTTGAGTCAGGCTTACTCTTCATCTTTATTATTTCTATATTCCCAATGACCTTGTGTGCCCAGATCCTAAGCAGAAGATATATGAAGTCCATGAATAACCCGTTCATATCTCTGGAGCCCAAGTCTACCGGGTTTCCTCCTGAGGCGGATCCCACGTCTACCCACCTGGTAGACCAACTTTCCCAGTTGCCCCAGCCTCTCTTTCATTGACTGTGAGACCAGATCTACCAGGCAGGTAGACCTGGTCTCTACCTGGGGAAGCTTGGTAACCTGAGCTTCCAAGACTTTTATGATCTTGGCTGGTACAGGAGGGAGTCCATGGTGGTAACACCATGAGTTACCGCATTGGTGACATCAACCCTAGTGATACCGCCAAATATATATTGTGTATGGTGTGACCTTCTGCTTGTCTGTAATGGTGAAAGCCAAGGCAGTATACACTGAGCTTCTAGATAGTTTCCCATCCAGACACTGATCATATCCAGACCTTCACTCAGGTGGCTGAAGCTTCACTTAGGTGGCTGCAGCATGATCTTTCAGACCGTACGCTTGGGGCAAGTTGCATGCATGGGATGCTTACATGATCTGGTACCTTGTAAAATGTATTTATATCTTAGCTCTGGAAACTGGAGCCAATCAATGATGCCAGTGGGGCAGATCTGAGATGGGAACGGTGGGGGTGATCCCAATCTCCTTTTCACTCATTGATTCTTCCCTAATTCAAGACATCTGCATTTCCCCCCCTTCAAGGTGTAATTAGTATGTTACCAGTTCTTCAAAGTAATGCAAATTGCCCGTTCCTCTTCCAGTAAAACATGAACACAGGTAGCTAATCTGGAATTCTTAAAACTCTCAGCATTGCCACCACATCCTTGTTTTCATAATGGCAGACAAGGTGTGCAAAAAGGAGCAAAGCTGCCATAGAAGAAGAAATCTTTAAATAAATAAATACATTTCTCTCTATAACTTATCCCCACAGGATGCTTTTTAGTGGTTAGAAACACATCTTATCCCCTTGCAGGTGATTAAATATCTATCTTCTTAGCATGCAAAATTATATTTGCAGCATCTGTTTCAGGAAGGGATCTGCACTTGGAAAGCACTGGTTAGGGAAACGGATGGTGTGATTTACAGAGAGTGGTCATGGGAGGAAAATCATTAACCATAGCAGTGGGAGAACTGGGCCCAGTTGTCTCATCTTGGAGCCGACTGGGAGACAGAACCAGTCTATAGTGCCATGGCCAAAGCAAAGCCCCAGCCTCAACAGGAAGTCTTCTTAGCCCATCCTGTCCCGGACAGCCAATGGCTAGCCTGTGTGGGTGAAATCATTCTGGAACCCTGAAACTATTTGCTGTTGAGGGAGTTGCTCCAGCTTGCAGATCTGGGCACTTGCAACATAGGGCAACTATGTGCAGAGCTGTGAGCTCTTGATTCTAGCGCAGGGGTCTCCAAACTATGGCCCAGGCAGCACATCTGGCTTGCCACAAGATTTCATCTGACCTATAGCAAGTGTGTGTGTGTGTGTGTGTGTGTGTG
The DNA here is from genome assembly GCA_029204185.1 of Lerista edwardsae. Taxonomy (NCBI): domain Eukaryota; kingdom Metazoa; phylum Chordata; class Lepidosauria; order Squamata; family Scincidae; genus Lerista; species Lerista edwardsae. The sequence goes on along the minus strand of JAJKFI010020632.1, from coordinate 173 downwards.
TGTGTGTGTTGTCAGAGCATTTGCTAATTTTTACTCATTGTATATCATTGCTCAGTTTAAGCATGGCACCGTTTCTTTGTGATTGTCACATTTCTCTTTCGTTTGGAATCAGATCATGCAGATGACAAAAAAAAGATCCTCATAAAACTTATTCGTTCATTTAAATTTCATTT
>JAJKFI010020631.1:0-21795 GCA_029204185.1 Lerista edwardsae | reverse complement strand
GAGAGAGAGAGAGAGAGAGAGAGAGAGAGAGAGAGAGAGAGAGAGAGCTGGTCTGCCTCTCCTAGTCAGTGTGACATGACTGATGGGGTGAGCCAGCCTCCCTTGTGCTCTGTTGTCACTGTGGCTCCCTCACTCCCATGCCAGGATGAAGAGTAAATATTGCCAGTCAAGCTGTCATCGGGCACCCCCCGCCCCACCTTTTTAAGGAAGGCTAGTCTGATCAGTTCCGAGGCCCATGAGCTGAAGCCATGCTGCATCGATTACACGTAGGGCACAATCCTAACCAACGTTCCAGCACCGGGGTAAGGACAATGCAGCTCCAAGGCAAGGCAACAATCATTCCCTTACCTTGAGGAGGCCTCCGTGACTACTATTCCACTGCAGGATGCAGCACATGACCCATTGGCACTGCTAAGTCAGTGCTGGGAAATTGATTAGGATTGCACCCTTAGTGTTGACCCACTGATATCCTCAATTATAAAACATGTCATGACCATTTGGGCCAATGGGGATGAATACAAGGAGATTGTTTTGTGAGACCTAAGTATTGTGTCCAGATCCCAGGGTGGTGGATGCCACCACCAAAGAACTTAGGCCTGCAAAAGCCAGGCAAGCCTTTGGTAAGGTAAGGTAACGTGAAGTAGGTAAGGTGAGGCCCTGATTTACCCTGGGTAGGGCCTCTATTGGTCAGTGAAAGAGGGCAGAGGGTTGACTCACCCTGTATCCTGTTCCTCTTGTAGGGCCTGTTAGTCAGCCAGTATCTGTCTTAGCCAGCAGCCTCTCAGCCTGTCCTGCTGAAAGGCACACCTGCCAGCAAGGCATGGGACTCCTTTTCACCCTGGAGGGGCTCTAGCAAGGTGGGCCCCTGGGAGAGACCCTGACATACCTCCTAATCGGGTGCAGGGCTTACCTTCTTTCTTCACAAAGCAACTCAAGGACTTGAGTTGTTTCTCAAAATGACTCAGGACTTGAGTCAAAATGACTTGAATTTTTTTCTGCAATTTGAGTCGCGACAGCACTCACGATGACTTGTGACACGAGCTGTGGGGTCGCTGACTTGAGATTCAACTCCTCGCAAAATGTGACTCTGACACATCCCTGCCCCATTCTTCTTTTTTGCTGCATGTGGAAGTTTCTGCAAACAGGTTTCAGGCTGCTGTTGACCACAGCGTCTGCACACTCAGAACAAATATTGGAACCAACTGGTTTCTAGGTATAGCAAGAAAATGTATTGACAGACCCTCCCATGATCTCAGTGAATATAGGAACAGAGCTGCCTTCTACTGAATCGTGCCTACATTGGCTGGCAGCATCTCTCCGGGATTCCAGAGGGGGCCTTTTCCCAGTTACCCTGCATACATTACCACTGCTCGAACATAGGAACTTTGCATGCAAAGCTGATGCACTACAACTGAGCTGTGGTCCCCTTCCCTAAAAAAAAGTCATCCTTCAACACAACCTTCTTTAAAGTTTTTTTTTTAAATGTTGCTCTTCATTTTTGCTTGAAATAGGGCTGTATTGCTTTCCATAAGAACTGCATGTGTTCCTTGAGTAAGAGGCAGGACAAAGCACCCATTCAGACAGCCAAGGCCCTTAGGTTGTAAGTGTCAAGTGAGCCATCAGCAGATCATCCTCCTGACGTATGGATCACTTTACAAAGATCCCAGAAGTGGGAGAATCTAACTGGAGGGAACAAGCACTTTTTCTCAAGCTCCATCAGTTATTCATTCGAGACAAGCCCCATTTCAAGTTCTCTCCAGACTCTTCCTCTGAAACAGCAGTGGTGGAGGTTGATCCTTGTCTTTCCAGTTATAAGCATTTCAGGTAGAAGGGGTGAGATAGACTTCTGCAGAAGATCATGGAGAGTGGCAGCCAGTCCAGACAGACAGCACTGGGCTAGATTGAGCAAAGGCATCAGGAAGCTTCATTCATCCATGTTCATGTCTGGGAGGAACCACAGATGAGCATCTACTTTGCATGCAGAAGACTTGGGTCCAGGTACATGCACCTCCAGTCAAACAATCCCAGGGATTGTGTTAGGGAAGACACACCCACCCTCACTGCTTGAGATCTTGGACAGCTGTCAGTCAAAACAATCAATAGTGACTGACAATCTATCACAATAACAATCCATAATGATCTGACTTGGCTTCATATCGCTTGAGTTGTCTACCTGTAGATCCCCAAGACTTGATTGTGACTTAGCAGGTAGGCTACCTATTGCTGCCTGCTCCACATACCTACCCATAGGTATTTTTTTAACACAAAAATTACTTCCTCTGCAACTGATAGAATAATATGATTTAGAGCACAATCCTAAACTGGAGTTAGGCCGGCATAAACTAAGCCAGCAAAGTTTGGCCAGCACAAGGGCCACCATAACGTGTTTTTGGACTACTCTTGGAGTCAGGGAGGATGTCTCATGTCTGTTTGCTGGCCTCTCTGAGTCCGAGAGTGGTCCAAACATACTTTGGACAAAGGGCCCAATCCTAATTACCCCAGCGCCAGTGGTAAGTCTTTACTGCCAGTGCCAGTGTTGTAAAAGCGCAGCAAGGCATTTCTAGTGCCAGTGGTAAGCCCTTACTGCTGGTGCTGGGCCTGTGCCAGTAGGCGCTAGGCCCTGGACTCCACCCAGTAGTAAGTCTCACCGCCGCCGGCAATGTCGTCATTCGGGGAGAGGAGGGAGGGCAGAACTGGGCGGGGGGGAAGGAGCAAAGCAGTGTGGGACCTGCAGTGGCCTCCACCGCTGAATCCTATTCTCTGTGTCACACAACCCAACATGGAGGCCCTCAAGTCTGCAAAGGCAAAATAGACTTGAGGAGGCCCTTTGGTGGCCCAGAGCCCTTACCCAGGGGAAGCGGACGAACATTCCCTGCTCCTGAGGTGCCTCTGGAGGCTGCCCAGCTCCCATAGGCTGCAGCGGTAGCCTTTTGCTACTGCTGCTCCTATGGTGGCCGGGCAGCTATGGGTTGGGCTGTTGACTTCTGCTAGGTCCTTCTGCCCGTCTCTTCCATGGCTTAGTGGGCAGAAGATTTAGCCACTGCTGTTGCTGTCAGGCCATTGTAATCAGGAGACCTGGACAGGTGGTCCCAGCACAGTACTAGATGCGTCTGTCTGTCACTTCCATAGAGGCAACTGAGAAAGACACTCACTGTAGAGGCGATATGGAGGTACAGGAGGAGATCAAGGGCAGGGAACTTCAGTTTGACTCACCGTAAGCTGTACATGGACATCTATATTCATGCGCTCATACGTCAACGTGGCACATTGCAGCCTACAAAAGATGAATTGCTTTCCTTTCTTGTAACAAAGCAGGGAAAGGCAGTCACCTTTTGTGTAGTAGTAGATTGTGCATAGAAATCTGTGCTCGTGCACTAGTGGTTGATATTATCACAGACATGCATTGCAGGCTACAAAAATTGTTGGGTTTTTTGGGGGGGTAGCATTGAAAGTAAAGTCTTTTTTTAAACCTCCTTTCATGCAGTAATAGGTTGCACAATTGCATCTGTGCAATGTTTGGCACTGTCAGTGTGCACTGGAGCCTACAAAACCCCTTTTTGCTTTGGGGTTTTGTAGCACCTTAAACTATTGACTCCACTTAAACCTGCACTGCATTGTTTTAAACTCCATTAATCTAGCTCCTTTCATATGTGATATTCTGTCTTTGCTTTTTTTCAGCCTCAAAAAAGCTGGGGGGGGGGCTTTCCCCCTCTCACAAAGCCAGATTGATTTTTTCTCAGCATCAACAGTTAACGTTTGCAAAATATCTCAATTTAAAAGGTTTGACTTTCCACTTGGGACCAATGATAAATCTATTCGCGGCAACAACTGAAGCCGAGGACATTTGGAAAGGAATTACAATGTTCCATTAAATGAGTAGGGAGCATTCCCTTAAGCACAGTGCAGGGCTCCTCATAATTAAAATGAATTTTGGTCTTGTACCTCCATGGTTGCCTGGAGGTGGTTGCCGAGGCCTCATGTCCTTTCTCTCTCTCTCTCTCTCTCTCAATCTCTCTCTCTCTCTCTCTCTCTCTCTCTCTCTCTCTCTCTCTCTCTATCTATCTATCTATCTATCTATCTATCTATCTATCTATCTATCTAGGTAGAATAAGGGAGATTCCTTGCCGATTGTCTGCCAATGGAGGAAAGAGTGGCTGGTGTTCAGGTCCTGGACGGGGGTGGGATTGGTGCACACTGTATCCTATCCCCCTTCCCAAGCCTGATCAGACTAGAGGCACTGCAGACGTGTGCCAGAGATTTAAAAGACATATTTCCAAGTTGTCCCGTTGCAGTAACTGGGGCTTACCTTGGGGCAAAGGGACAAATGTCTGCTTACTTTGAGGAGCCCGTCAGCTTTCCAACTACCCCCATAGGATGCAGCAGAGTGCACACTGGCACTGCTGCATCAGCATGGTTAGATAGGATTGACTGTCTATCAGTCGCTACAATGGTTGTTGAAAAAAATGGAGCTGGGGCAGTAGCATAGTCAGAGGGGGGTGCAGTATGTACCGCAATGTGCCATGTAAGTGGCCCCTCCCACACGCTGTTGGAGCCATTATGTCAGAGCAACACACTGTTGCTGCCCTGAATGGCTCAACTGCACGGGGGTTAAGACATACACAAAACATTGTCCTGCCTGCTGTACATACAAAGCTGCTCCCCTCTGGCTATGCTACTGAGCTGGGGAAAACAAGGTGCCTTTGTGATAGAGCAAGTGCTTTGATCTTTGGCATCTGGGCAAGAGGCACTTTTTCAAGTGGTGTTCCTCTTCTATTTAGCAAGGAGAGAGTAATTGTCCCTGTTCACTCCCCAGCACTGTCTTTTCTAGTGGCTGTTGCGGTGGTGTTCTGCATTTTTTTTTTTTTTAGATTGGGAGCCCTTTTGGGACAGGGAGCCATTTAACTTTATTATTTGCCTGTAAACCGCTTTGTGAACTTTGTGTTGAAAAGCGGTATATAAATACTATTTGATGATTATGATGATCTTCCGTTCGGGCAGGGAAAGCTCTGAGATGTGCTGCCAGTCAGTGTGTGCAGTACTGAATGAAACTGACCAAAGGTGTGATTCAATTTTAACACGTGTCAGAGGAGAGGGCTGTGGCCTCTCCACAGGTTCCTTGGCATGAGAACGGAGGTGTCACAATTTCATGGACTATTCATCTTTCCATCTGTGAACAGTTGGAGGGTGTGAACTTAGCCTCACTTTGAACTTTATTGTGGTCAGTGTTGATACTGTTAAACCATCTTGCAATCTGGAGGGAGCTGTGATGTTAATGCTTGTGTGGCTTGATCCTGTTTAATGGCCCCACTGTGGGGGTTTCTGGCTGTCCCACTGAGCTTAATGTTCTGTAAGGAAAACAGACACAAAACTGGAGGGTGCCCTTAATGGCTGTTGATGCTTAACCCTTTCTTTCCTGCAGGGCTGCTGAATCATACAGTCTCTTTTTGCTTGCGTTCTAGGGATGGGTGGAGGTGGCTATTTCCATTTCCACATCACCCATTTTCCACTGATTCCCACTAAAAATCCTCAGATTTGTTTTCCATCACTGAAAAAATGAATATGTAAATACACATTTAAGAATTTATTTTTCCCCCAATATTTTCACAGATTTCCTACCCAAGCAGCTGGTGAGATATCTGACAAGGAACACATTTAAATACATTTTTTCATGCAAACGCATAGAACATATGGATGTCTCTGTTTCTTATGAAAATCTGGCTTGTCGGTGAGTGGCGTGGGGTCCAGAACCATGCAGCCATCACAAATTTTGGCAATAAATGTGTTTGGTAAAATCCCTACTTATGTCCCTTAACAAATGCCCTTTTTGCTGCAGTAGGAAATTCTGTTTGGAAGTACATATTTTGACCTTCCATCGTGTGTCATTCTGTGCTTTTTAGGACCATAAACCAAATTATTTGGAACATCTTCCAGGGTAAAAGCTGAACTTCATGTTTTAACAAGAGATGCTCCATTAGAGATTTTTGCTTCAGCAAAAAGCATGTTCTTGCGTACCAGTTTTAATGTGACCTTTAGATGGTCATGCACTTTCTGAAGGAAAAGCTGTGAAGGCAAGGATGGACTGTGCTCCATTCTTTGTTCTAATTTGTAGAGATTCTGTGAGCTAGAGCATCTTCTTTTTCGTAGTGAATCTCTTGTGTCTTTTTATCTAACTTCTGTTAAACCACATGGGGCAAATCCCAAGAAAAACACATGCTGTTTGGAATAGCAGCTTCCAGTATGTCCTCTTTTCATTCCTGGTTTCCTACCGACTGTTTCACCAGCTTGATCTTTTCCGTTTTTTTATGATTAGATCTCACTGTACAAGCTTGGGCTTCGAGCAAGAGCAGAAGAGCCCTACTAGATAATCTCAAAGGTCCGTCTAACCCAGCAATTTTCAATCTTTTTCATCTCAAGGCACCCTGAGAGGGCGCTAAAATTGTGAAGGCACACCTTCCATTTTTAGACAATTGACAAGGCACACTGCTAGGCTGGTGGGAGGCTCACATCCACCAATGGCCCTACTGACAAATGGCCCTCCCCCAAACTCCTGTGGCACACCTGTGGACTATTCAGAGCACAACAATGTGCTGTGGCACAGTGGTTGAAAATTCTGGTCTAACCCACCAACCTACTTTAGTCCATATGTTAGATTTATATCCCATCTGTGCTCAGGGAAGCCGACATGGCTAATCTCATCCTATTTCATCATTGCAACAATCCTGTGAATTTGGCAAGGCTGAAAGTATCCTGAGGTTACTCAGCTCATTTGAGAACTGAGTAGGGACTCAAAGCTGGGTCACCTTTTGTTGTTGTTCAGTTGCTAAGTCATGTCCGACTCTTCGCGACCCCATGGACCACAGCACGCCAGGCCTCCCTGTCCTCCACTAGCTTCCGGAGTTCGCCCAATTTCATGCTCATTGCTTCGGTGACACTCTCTAACCATCTCATCCTCTGCCGCCCCTTCCTCTTTTGATCTTTCCCAGCATGAGGGTCTTTTCTAAAGAGTCCTCTCTTCTCATGAGGTGGCCAAAGTATTTGAGCTTCAGCTTCAGGATTTGTCCTTCCAGGGAGCAATCAGGCTTGACTTCCTGGAGGATTGACCGACTGGATCTCCTTGCAGTCCAGGGGACTCTCAAGAGTCTTCTCCAACACCATAATTCAAAAGCATCTATTCTTCGGCGCTCTGCCTTTCTTATGGTCCAGCTCTCACAGCCATACATTACTAAGGGCTGCCCTACTCCTTCTCAAACATTCTAACCACTATGTCACATTACTTCCCAGTGGCCAAGTAGATGCATGTGGGCAGCTTGCAATCAAGGCATGATGCTAACATCCCTCTGTCACTGGTGTGTCCCAGCAACTAGTCTATTGAATACTCTGGATGACAGGTGAATGAATTCTCCCACTTTCTTACTTTTCTGATAATCCTGTATCCCTTGGGTTCTGTTCTGCTCCATTTGAATTCTGGATTTTGGAATACTGGAACTGATTTGGCACACTCACTTTACAATGTGAGTGTGAGCACAATCCTAAACTGGAGTTAGGCCGGCATAAGCTAAGCCAGCAAGGTTTGGCCAGCACAAGGGCCACAGTAAAGCACAATTGGACCACTCTCAGAGTCAGGGAAGATGGCTCATGTCTGTATGCTGGCCTCTCTGACTCTGAGAGTGGTGCAAACATAATTTACGGTGTCCCTTGTGCCGGCCTAACTCCAGGTTAGGATTGAGCCCTGCTTGTGTGTGTGTGTGTGTGTGTGTGTGTGTGTGTGTGTGTGTGTGTGTAGTTAAGGTAAAAGCAGAATGTCTGGTTTTTACGCAATAGATTTTTAAAAAAATAAATTGCTGTTTCTTTACAATAGTACAATGGTACTAATGTGTAATGGGGCAAATCAATTTTTTTAAAAAAGCCTGTAGTGTCTTTGGAATTGAGAGTTTATCTTTTGCTGTATTTTTATTCCAGACAGGCAGGAAAAAGGAGCAGGGGTCTTCTTCATCCCACTTGCAAAATTCTGAAAAAGGTTGCTTGGAATAGTAATAAAGGAAACATGTTGACTTTGCCCATATCCAGAACAACAGAGCTTCAAAATCCAGGTTGGAATCTGGCAGAAGGACTCATAAAACATTAAAGGAGATTCATTAGTAGCTCCCACCTCCATCCCTTCAAATCACATTTTAGACCAGGACTCGCTTTTTAGAATTGTCTCAGGACCCACAGGAAGTGATGTCATTAACCTGGAAGTGATGTAATAGCCAGAAATGCTATCATCAAGCAAGAAGTGCCATAATTGTGACATAATAAAATGACATTCCTGAAATGCAAACTGACATTCTTGGACTGCAGAATTGCACAACCATGAAACATCCCTGACAGAAAGCAAGATGAGGACAAAATGTTAGGAAAAAGCACTGAACTCAAAACAAAATTAAAACAAAATCCTCTGTTGAAAAATTCAAACTGGCAATACCCACAGTAGCAAGGAATATAGCAAGAGTAAGGTCTGTAGCTTCCAAGATGGCTCCTCCCAGCTTCCCGCAATCCACCTGCAAACAGGTCGCAACCCTCTAGGAGGGTTCCGACCCACAGTTTGAGAAACGATGGTCTAGAGTCTTACGTTTTTGTTCCAAAACAAAAGCGGACTATCTATGCCAGCTACCAGATGCACAGAATGTTTCTGGCCCTGCCTAGGCTGCCAGTGGATTCCATTCCGCCCCCACCCACCCCCGTGCGAATGAAACTGTGATATTGAGTCCTCTGTCTAGCTGTCAGGATGATGACGTGAGGAAATCAGGCCTTGTTATTCTCTCCATCTGGAAGCCAACTGATTCTCCAGTGAGCTGCTCTCCCCCCCGCACCACCGCCACCATGCCTCCATCTACCTGTTCTTCCTGTCTGCTCTCCATATGCCTTGACTGCTTTTTTTAAAGCGGTTGATGGCAGCCAGCAGACCAGCTGCTGGAGTCTCTTCTCACCATGGTTTCCTGAGCAGGGGGGGGGGGTGGATTTAAAGGGCCTGCAATGAGCTACCATTGCATGCATAATTCTATCAGGAAAGAGAAATATATATATATATATCCAAGGGTCTTAGAAATCATTGTTCTCTGTTAGCTGAGCTGGAGCCAGAGCCGAAATACTAAAGTCAGTTGTGCCTTTGAGCGGCGCATAACGGCGCCCTTCGGAGACCCATTTCATACAAAATTTGAAGCCTCTGTTTATTGCCCATTAAAGCAACCTTTATTTTATGGCAAATGTTGCAGTAATTGCCTTTTACGGAGAGCACTTTGTAACACACATGCACCGTTGAAAGAAAACCACTCTGGTATTGTCTATCGGGACTTAATGGCGCAATTAATTTTACTCCATCTGTTCCTGAGACTTTAAAGGAAAATGGATTTTTTTTTTCTCCGAGAGCACACTTTAATGAAGAAGATAAAGCGGCCCGGCTGGTGTCCCACCGGCTCAGTGCAGTAAGTTCAGATTATTGCTCAGTCTGTCAGAATAGGCTGCATCCCTCGGCAGCCGCCATCGCGAGCAGCCCTCGCCGGCCCCTCGCCGTGCCATTCCTGATGACATACTGCCAGCCGGCTTCCACAAAAGCGCGATTAAAATGTCAGCATAGGATGACGAAGGGGCCAAGGAGGTCCTTGGAGACAAACTGTGTTCAGTATGAGTTAATACTTCATTGCGGCGGTGGGGCTGGGCTGCTCCTGCTGCTTCGCGCCCGCGCAGAGCGGGGACAAATAAGCTGGTTAAAAAGGATACAGATAGCCCCGGTTGACGACGCAGTGGGTGGACACTGTAGAAGACATTCCTGCGTGGGGGGGGCGGGGGGGCGGGGGAGGTACAGACTTGGCTTCCAAAATGGTGCTTGTCTCTGAACCACACAGCAGAGGCAGATCTAAGGGAGGGCAAAGCTCTAAGTTTTGCCAGAAGCCTTACCTTGCAGTGGAAATCACTCCTCCCCTGCACCGTTTTAGCCAATCCTCACAGGGAACAGCAACATCTTGGCGTTGCTTACTGGCTACAGCAGCAAGGGAGAGGAGGGATTTACATGACAGGGTAAGGCTTCTTGCAACACTTAGAGCTCTGCCCTCCCTGTAGATCCGCCTCTGCCACACAGGACTCTTCAATGGAAAATAGTGGTCTGTCCATGGACACCAGGCCTGGAATCCCATTGCCACTGCCAAAAGAACTGGGCAAAGAAGCACCTTCAATGCGTTCAAAGTGGTGTTGCATTTAACAGGGGGAGAGCAACCGTCCCCCTTCACCCCAGTGCGGCATCTTTTCCAGTGGCTGTTGCCGGTTTCTTGTCTGAATCCTTTTTTCGAACTGTGACCCTTTGGGGTTAGGGAACCACTTACTGATTTTTAATTTTTTGCTGGTAGACTGCCTCTGTTCCTGGAGGTTTCATCTAGTCACCAGGATTCATAGCCATCAAGAGTCTTGTCCTCTACGAATGTGTCTCATCCCCTATTCTGTAACCTGTGGGCGCCACCACATCTTGTGGTGGGAAGTGCTACACATGGAGTATACTGTATGTTGCATATGGTAGTAAAATTTTGGCACTTGGAGATAATTCCCATATTTTGACGGAGTTTTCATTCACACTCTAAAAAGGTTCTTTTAAAATCTGGAATATTATTGTGCCGAGGAAACAATAATGATAACCACAACCAAAAAGCAAAAAAACAAAAAATACAACCCTAAAAAATTTAAATCTTGCTGGTTAATTGACCATATGTTTTGATAGAAGACAGATATTCCAATGTGGTTTGTTTCATTGAATTCTGCTTTAAATTACCTTTCCAATGATATATAACGTGATGGTATTATTTGTACTTATCAAGGTTTTCACCATTTTGGCCATTAGTTTCAAACTCAGCTTGTCCCATCCCCCCAGCTTGTTGCACAGTGCAATGCCCCCCCCCGCATCCCATTAGCTACACCACAGCTTGTGTGCATTTCAGATGCATCTTTTCATTGTGGCTGGAAACTGATGAAGCTTTGGTCTGATTATTGGAAGGTCTCACTGGCTGGGGAAATGCTGATCTGACATTCTTAATTCCTCAAAATGCAGATAACACAAACAAGTCCTAATATCTTCCTTGGGAAGGGGAGTTTTGTGGGTGGGGAGAGGAAAGACAGACTGGAATAGAAGGAGGGTGGATTGAGTGCAGCTTCTCTCTCAGAGCTGCCTGCTGGGTTCCAACTGTGCTGCTATTGGGCAGCAGGTGTGAACTCACGCAATTGTCCCTAATGGTTATTAGCCAATGATAAGAAGGGCAAATGTAAGGTCCCATCTCTTTCTGGTAGGTCAGCAGTTGCAGGATTTAAAGCTCCTTGGAGAGCAGGAAATTATACTGTCAGTACCTAAGCTCGGAATATGACCTGCTCCTTTTTCAATGATCTTCTAAGACTTGGCGGTTAGTGGGAGGGGGTGGGGGAGAAGAGGCTTGTCTGAATTTCAATGTTCTAGTGCCTTCTTGAAATGAAAGGCAATCAGAGTCATTCAGAGATGCTATGAATAATCAGCGCATGGCCTATCACAATGGCGCGAAGGAGCACTGGTGGCGCAGGCGGCCCTCTAAAGCCCTGGAGAGGAGGAGTGCACGATGGAAGATGGTTTAGAAGACCTCATACCTCTTTTATTTCTATTTTTAAGCTCAACCGCAATAGAAAGCCCCTTGGCTTTGATCAGCTGCAGACAGGGATTTGCAAGCAACTGTTGACCCATGTGGAAGGCTGCAGGCCTATCCACACTGACTATGATTGGACTTACTTCCGAATAGGTGTGCCAAGGATTAGGATCCCAGGGCTGAAGCCTCTGGGCGACTTCCACGGATAGGTTCCATCAGGAGAAAGCTCTGTCTTTTGGTGCTTCAGATGCTGTGATGTGTGCAATGGTGCTGCCAGTGTGAATAGCTGGAGATGGTGTGAGCGTATGCACCATCAGAGCACCTAGCTGGAGGAAATAACATTGGCAGTGGGGATGGGCAGTGAATAGAGGGGAAGAGTAACAGGGCATTTCAGGGGAGGAACCAAGGGGGGTGTCAGGAGAGAGAGGGGGGAATCTGGCAACAGTCACACACGCTGGATTTTATCCCCCATTTTTCATCCCCCTACCCTGCACTATGTCCCTCCTCAGACCTATGCCAGCTAATCGGTGGTGATGGCAGTGCCAGCCCATCTGGGTTCCTGCTGCCACTGCTCAATAAGAGCACAATCCTAAACTGGAGTTAGGCCAGCATAAGCTAAACCAGCAAAGTTTGGCCAGCCCAAGGGCCACCATAAAGCGTGTTTGGACTACTCTCGGATTCAGGGAGGATGGCTTATGTCTGTGTGCTGGTCTCTGACTCTGAGAGTGGTCCATACATACTTTCCAGTGTCCCTTGTGCTGGCCAAACTTTGCTGGCTTAGCTTATGCCCTAAGTTAAAGGTGGGGTTTCTGGACTTACCTGGCAGTGGTAGGAAACACCTCAAAACAAGGATTCTTGCCACTACTGCTGGGTAATCCCCCCTTTTTTTTACTTAGGCAGTGGCAGTACAAACCCAGAAGTGTCATCACACTGGAACTACCAACTAGCCACTTCTCTTAGTGCCACCCCACCCCCTGCACACACACAGTGGTTTCCTTAGTCAGAGGCTGGGAACCACTGTTCTAACGACTCTTTGAGAGTTGAAGCCTGACAACTCTAACAATCAACAAAAAATTAGCAAGCCTATCCCAAAGGTAGAAATGTGAGTAGTGATTGACCAGGAGCAAGAGGCAGAAAAGAATGTTTTTGTTTGGGGTTTCCAGCAGGGTTGGTTGGGGGGGAATCATTCTAAAACCTCCTGGTAAAATTTCAGGTGAGAGGTATTGAACTTCAGACATTCTGCATGCCAGATGTTCTAATACTAAGCTGTAAAGTTTGCCATATTTGGGATGCAGTGAATGGTTCTGGTCACTGTATCTCAAGAAGGATTTGCAGAGCTGGGAAAGGTGCCAAAGAGAGCAACCAAAATGATCAGAGGGCTAGAGCACTTTCCTTCTGGGGTGAGACCACAGCGCTTGGGGGCTTTTTAACTTAGAAAAAAAGGCAAATACGGTGGACATGACTGATGTTAGCAGAGCTGAGGAAATAGTCAGTTCCGCACAGCAAAGATTAGTTTTGTTAAGAATTTTACTGCAAGCTCAATCGCTGAACTCTGTTGCCTTGGGTGACTTCCCAGCAACCATCCCCACAGCACTAGTGTAGATCCTGCTCACAAGCTGTCGCTCTTCCAACAACAGCCCAATCCTAAGCAGCGCCAGCCTAAGAAGGCCGGCACAGCAGGGCCATATCCTATGCCTAGTAGGAAGCAGGAACAGTGCAGTGCAGAGCAAAGTGAGGTTTTCCCCTTGCACCTGGGTAAGCCCCAGCCAGTCCTATGGGGCTGCTCGGATCTGTGCCTGCTGATTTGCAGGCGCAGGTGAACTGACAGCATGTTTGCAACCGCACTGGATGTCAGTATAGGATTGCTGAAACATGTAAAAGTAAGCATATTGTATAGAAAAGAGATTTCCCCCCTTCTCTCACAGGGTGCAATCCTAAACTGAGTTAGGCCAGCATAAGCTGAACCAACAAAGTTTGGCCAGCACAAAGGACACCGTAAAGTATGTTTGGACCACTCTTTAAGTCGGAGAGGCCAGCACGCAGAAATGAGCCATCGTTTCTGACTCCTAGAGTAGTCCAAACGCGCATGACGGTGGCCCTTGTGCTGGCCAAACTTTGCTGGCTTAGTTTATGCCAGCCTAACTCCAGTTTAGGATTGCGCTCACAAAACTAGAATGAAATTGACTGGTGGGCGATGTAGGATGGAAAAAAGAGGTACTTTTTCACCCAGCATGTCATTAGTCTGTGAATTCATTGCCACAAAATGTGATGGTCATTAGTTTAGATGGCTTTAAAAGGTGATTGGACATAACTATTCATGGAGGACAGATCTATCAATAGCTACTAATCAGGAGTGTTATGCATTTCCTCCAACTTCAGAGATAGTCTGCCTCTGAATACAGAGTCAGTGGTGGAAGAAAGGTGTACCTTTCTCTCCTGCTTGTGGGTCACTGGGAAACAGGAGTATGGATTAGATGGGCCTTTGACCCAATCCAGCTGGACGCTACTTAAGTTTGTATGCTGAGTCAGGCTACTGCTTCACCTAGCTCAGTATTGCCTACACTGATTGGCAGCAACTCTCTATAGCAGCAATTTTCAACTGCTGTTTCACACCCCATTGGGGTCCACTGGTGTGCTTCGGGAGTTTGGAGCACATTGGTTGAAAATGGCTAAAAATGCTCTTCTGATTCTGCAGTTCTGTTTCTAGGGCACCTGTAGTGACAAATTGTCTGTCCCTCTCCGTCCACCAACAGAGCCAGTGGAGGAAGAGGGACAGACAATTTATTGCTATAGACGGTTGCCCTAAAAACAGAGCCGCAGAACCCAGAAGGCGGAAGTGACATCACAAGAGGTGAAGACCACAGAGAAGACCATAGAGGTCAGTATGCCATGAGAAGAAATATGTTGAAAATCACTGCTATAGAGTCACAGAGAGGGGTCAGCTACCTGGGACCCATATACCAGAGATGCCAAAGAGTGGATCTGGGAGTTCCTGCTGGTAAAACACCATGTCATGGGCCCTAATAAGGACAAACACATGCTGCTCAACTCTTTCTATTGACTAGGATGACCAACATCAATGGTGTTCTGGCATGCATTGGCATCACTAAGGGTGCCGCCCCAGGTGCCATCCTCAGGGGCGTGTCGTCATTGCACCTCAAATTTGTAAAATTGTGGTTTTATGGAATAATACCTATATTGTTCTATATACCATTTGATGCAGAATTTCACCCGGAATTCAATGAAAAAAAGCGGAGTGTAATATCTTTATTCTGTCAAACGTTACAGACGGAAAACTAAACACTAAAAATAAAAATTTATGCAAAAATCGTGATTTCTTAACTTCGTGGTTTTACAGAATACCGTCATGCTATATACTGTTCAATGTGGAATTTCACCCAGAATTCAATGAAAAAACCCAGAGTGTAATATCTTTATTCTGTCAGAAGCTATGGACGAAAAACTAAAAATAATAATAATAAAAGCTTTTATACAGTAATCATGATTTATTAAAATTGCGGTTTTTAGGAATAATGCTATCATGTTATATACCATTGGATGTGGAATTTCACAAGGAATTCAAGGAGGAAAAAAAACCCAGAAATCTTTATTCTAGCAAAAGATACAGGCAAAAAACAAAACAAAATCCCAAAAGTACAACTGTTTTATGGAGGGGTGTCAAAACATACAACCCTCAGACTATAGTCTATCAGTGGTTATTAACCATGAATAATAATAAACCCCCAGATGCAGGGGCAGCATGTCAGGGAGAATAGCAGGGGAGGATACAAACATTCATCCATTGCTTGTGGGACATGTTCATTGTATTTATTTTCTGGCCATTACTAATTGCATGACTATTGCCATCTCTTAGACTCACCTCCCTTACAGGGTAGTTGTGAGGACAAAAGAAATGGTTTGCACACCACCTTGAACTCTTCAGAGGAAGGGTGGTATAAAATGTGAATAATTAATTAATTTTGCCGTGGGGGGTGTCAAAAATTTATAGGCCCTGAGTGCAAAATGACCTAGCTACACCACTGCTGGCATGCGTATGATATCTTTTAAACGGTGAAGATTTCCCCACGACCGAATGGTCTAGTCGTGACCGACTGTAGGGGGCAGCGCTCATCTCCGTTTCTAAGCCTGTAGAGCCGGCGTTTGTCCGAGGACAAGCTTCCGTGGTCATGTGGCCGGCATGACTATACACCGTAGCGCACGGAACGCCGTTACCTTCCCACTGAAGAGGTCTCTATTTATCTACTTGCATTTTTAGGTGCTTTTGAACTGCTAGGTTGGCAGGAGCTGGGACAAGCAATGGGAGCTCACTCGGTTGCGCAGTCTCGAACTCCCAACCTTCCGGTCAGAAAGCCCAGCAGCAGCGGTTTAACCCACTGCAGTGCATATCCTCATAAGAAGCAGGTGGACCACCTGCAGCTCTGCCCTGATTTTGTTCCAAAGACTGGGGTAGAGGGGACAACGAGCCAGAGGAAGACTGATGAATCTTTGAAACTCTGCATGGCAACTCTGGTTCTACTTCAAGAGGAAAATGCAATCAAAACGAAAAATCCCCAAGAGGAATTCAATACTTCCTGGATATATATATATAAACGGTTCAGGAAAATTCCATGTCTTTTTTAGCTACCTTGAAACAATGATGGAAAGTGAATTTGTGTGTGTGTGTGTGTGTGTGTGTGTGTGTGTGTGTGTGTGTGTGTGTGTGTGTGTTTAAACTAAGCCCAAACCAGAGGCTTCGGCTGAGTCCTTTTTTTCAATCTGTTCTATAACAACTTAGCCACAACTCCCACAATGAAAAGGGAAATGAGGGTGTTTTTCAGCTGACTCCCCTCTTTAAATCGCCACTCTGCCCAGGAGCTGTTATTAGCTGCAGAGGGGAAACGTTATGGACGTGATTTAGATTTCCATTTGTGGTTAATCGTAGTTTCCCAGAAGTTATTTGGATCAGGAGAGCACGTAGGCAGGAAGGTTAGACACTTCCCTCCCAGTGCCATGCCTCTGCACCGAACTGGGGACCCCTGCAGCTGTTTGTTGAGAACTAAAAAGGTGGAAATTCCACACAGCGGCATAGCCAAGGGGTGGCAGCACGGTAGGTACTCTCGGTACAGCAACGTGCCATGTAAGTGGCTCCTCCCGTTCACCGTCAGAACCATTCTGGGCAGCGATGGCATTGCACAGGCACTTGCCGGACCAAACAGCGTCTCCCTGTGAGAATAAAACAGCCAATATTATCATGCCATTGTACAAATCGATGGTAAGGCCGCACCTGGAATATTGTGTCCAGTTCTGGTCACCGCACCTCAAAAAGGACATAGTGGAGCTGGAAAAGGTGCAGAAGAGAGCGACAAAAATGATTACGGGGCTGGGGCACCTCCCTTATGAAGAAAGACTGCAGCGTTTGGGGCTCTTCAGCCTAGAAAAAAGGTGCCTGAGGGGGGACATGATGGAGACATACAAAATTATGCACGGAAGGGATAGAGTCGATAGAGGGATGTTCTTTTCCCTCTCTCAAAACACCAGAACCAGGGGGCATCCGCTAAAACTGAGGGTTGGAAGCGTTAAAACAGATAAAAGGAAGTTTTTTTTTACCCAGTGGGTAGTTAATCTGTGGAACTCTTTGCCACAGGAGGTGGTGATGGCATCTGGTCTTGATGCCTTTAAGAGGGGATTGGACGGATTTCTGGAGGAAAGGTCCATCGTGGGCTATAGGCAATGATGGATTGTGCAACCTCCTTACAAAGGTGGTGGGCTACTGGTACCGGGTGCAAGGGAGTGGCAACGGGATGCAAGCATCTTGTGGTCTCATACCTCCCTGGGGCACCTGGTGGGCCGCTGTGAGATACAGGAAGCTGGACTAGATGGGCCTTTGGTCTGATCCAGCAGGGCTCTTCTTATGTTCTTATGTTCCCTCGCGTCGCTGTCGCTGCCCCAAGTGGCTCTGATGGTGAGTGGGAGGAGCCGCTTACATGGTGTGTTGAGGCATCTGCAGTACTCGCTGCACTGCCCCACCTTGGCTACGCCACTGCTTTCACGGAGCTCCCGCGCTTCTCTTCCTTGACCCTTAGTTTATCCTCTCTTTGCTGCACATGCATGCCAGTGCGTGCACCTGAACGCTAAGGCACCGTGCAGTGCAGAGCCTGCCTTCACACACACCCTCCAGCGGCTGAAATCTGTCATGTTAATAACCTTTGGTAAGGCAACTTTTTTCCCCCTACTTGCCAAAAGAACAAACATCATCATTGATCATGAATTGATGGAGGGCAGGGGTATTGTGACGTAAAAGAAAAATACAGTACACAACCGTGTGGTGAATCGCCTTGAACAATATGTAATAGGGGACAAATTAGACCTCAAAAAGTGATCCATGGTATAAGAACAAGGATCAAATCCTATCCAACTTTCCAGCATAGACTCAGACCTAATGCAGTCCTTACCTTGAGGAGGACTCTGTCACGCCCCACCTGTGACACGTGCCCCCTTGGCATGGCTGCATCAGCGCTAGAAGGTTGGATACAGTGATGTCATGCAGGGGGAACGCGGGGGAACTCAGTTCCACTAGTTAAAATTAGGGCTGACTCCGCCCACTTCACTCTCCCTCCTCCCCCCTCCCAATTCCTCTGCAAAGAGCTTTTCTTCTTGGTTGGCCAGCACTCAGAGGGTTAAAGGGAGCGACTCCGGATTCCTAGGGGGGCGAAGGCAGTGATGTCATTCAGGGGGAACGGACCAGAACGGGCGTTCCGGATCCTAACGAGCTCCATGGCTGGTTCCGGGTTCCTGACAAGTGCCAATCAAAAGTGAGTTCCTGTTCCTAAATCATTTGAATGACACCACTGGTTGGATAGGATTGGGCCCTAAGGGTGTTTCAAAGGTGTGTTACCTGTGAAACCCTGGAGGTTCTACTGGTATGTCTCTAATGGCCTGGTCCTCCATTCTGTTCTTGTGTCCTAGTCAAATGAATCTTGGTCATTGGTGTCCCTGAACATTCCTGTCTGTTGTTGTTGTTTTTCCTCCATCCCGGTTATTTGCATCCCACTATAACAGGGCAACAACCCCCAACCCTAAGCCTCCTATTCAGCCTTAACCCTACCTTCGCAATTTAAAAATAAAAAGTAGATCTCATATAAATATGCATATGTTGGGACACAATGCCTGAGATGGACACACACACACACACACACACACACACACACACACACCAGGGACACTGATAACCAGGATAGAATTGCCCAGGATGCAATGGTCTTGTCATGCCTCCATCGGCCCCCTAGTGGCCACAGCTCTGTAGTTGCCCTCTCTGCATGTGCACATCGCCTTCCCCAGCTGACTGTCTCTGGCTGGGAGTCTGTGCGTATGTGTGTATAAAGACTTGGGTGTGACAAACGCTCTCGCTCTGCCAAGTTGCTTGAAGCGATGCCAGGCGAACTTTGCGGAGAGTTATGTAGCCATTGGCATTCGAGTATTACACCCATGCCTGTTCCCAATCACTCACGGGGAGTTATTTTGTAGTTAACCCCCATAAAGGACTGTGTGCCTGAGCTGAGGCCTGTCAGCTGCGCATTATTTAGAATCCTTTATTATGATTTTATAGCCTGTCCTTGACAGCTGAGGGGGGGGAAAAAAGCCAAGCACTTTAATCTTCCTCTCCCTTTGGTTTGCAGCGTAAGAGCCCCGTGTAGGGGGGCCTTTGATTAATATGTAACAGAGACGCAATTCTCTGTAAAAATGCGCCGTACTTTTGGAAGCCCAGAAAACAAACTGCAGCACAATGGTTTAAATCTCGGTCCATTGTATTATATAGACATCATAAATAATAGAGAGGAGGCAGATATTGCTTCGGGCTTCATCTACATAACACATCTGAGCTCTCTATAATGTGTTCAACTTGTCACTTTTAGTGCAGAGGAGAGGCTATAAAGCTAACAGCTGACTAAACCACACCAGCCTAGGCTTCCTTCCACTCTGTGGCAAATGTGACAATATGCATGTACGTGTGTGTGTGTGTGTGTGTGT
The DNA here is from genome assembly GCA_029204185.1 of Lerista edwardsae. Lineage (NCBI taxonomy): Eukaryota > Metazoa > Chordata > Lepidosauria > Squamata > Scincidae > Lerista > Lerista edwardsae. The sequence continues at coordinate 2,134 of JAJKFI010020631.1, read as the reverse complement.
GTGTGTGTGTGAGAGAGAGAGAGAGAGAGAGAGAGAGAGAGAGAGAGGGCACAATGGATGCCCATTTCCTTAGCTTCCAGAACCTTCCATTTCCGCTTTAAAAAATGAAGGTATGCTTTGGGTGTCTTTGATCTCTTCTGGGAGACACTTTACTCGGCTACCACTCTCCTCTCCACCCCACTCTCCTCGCTTCTTCCTTTTAACTTGCCCAGAAAAGCCACAGGTTAAAGAAAGGATAGTTGGTGCTCTGCCTCAGGTAGATCTTGAGTCAGGCTTACTATTCATCTTTGTTATTTCTGTATTCCCAATGACCTTGTGTGCCCAGATCCTAAACAGAAGATGCATGAAGTCGATGAATAACCCGTCCATATCTCTGGAGCCCAAGTCTACCGGGCTTCCTCCTGAGGCAGATCCCAGGTCAGATCTTGAGTCAGGCTTACTCTTCATCTTTATTATTTCTATATTCCCAATGACCTTGTGTGCCCAGATCCTAAGCAGAAGATATATGAAGTCCATGAATAACCCGTTCATATCTCTGGAGCCCAAGTCTACCGGGTTTCCTCCTGAGGCGGATCCCACGTCTACCCACCTGGTAGACCAACTTTCCCAGTTGCCCCAGCCTCTCTTTCATTGACTGTGAGACCAGATCTACCAGGCAGGTAGACCTGGTCTCTACCTGGGGAAGCTTGGTAACCTGAGCTTCCAAGACTTTTATGATCTTGGCTGGTACAGGAGGGAGTCCATGGTGGTAACACCATGAGTTACCGCATTGGTGACATCAACCCTAGTGATACCGCCAAATATATATTGTGTATGGTGTGACCTTCTGCTTGTCTGTAATGGTGAAAGCCAAGGCAGTATACACTGAGCTTCTAGATAGTTTCCCATCCAGACACTGATCATATCCAGACCTTCACTCAGGTGGCTGAAGCTTCACTTAGGTGGCTGCAGCATGATCTTTCAGACCGTACGCTTGGGGCAAGTTGCATGCATGGGATGCTTACATGATCTGGTACCTTGTAAAATGTATTTATATCTTAGCTCTGGAAACTGGAGCCAATCAATGATGCCAGTGGGGCAGATCTGAGATGGGAACGGTGGGGGTGATCCCAATCTCCTTTTCACTCATTGATTCTTCCCTAATTCAAGACATCTGCATTTCCCCCCCTTCAAGGTGTAATTAGTATGTTACCAGTTCTTCAAAGTAATGCAAATTGCCCGTTCCTCTTCCAGTAAAACATGAACACAGGTAGCTAATCTGGAATTCTTAAAACTCTCAGCATTGCCACCACATCCTTGTTTTCATAATGGCAGACAAGGTGTGCAAAAAGGAGCAAAGCTGCCATAGAAGAAGAAATCTTTAAATAAATAAATACATTTCTCTCTATAACTTATCCCCACAGGATGCTTTTTAGTGGTTAGAAACACATCTTATCCCCTTGCAGGTGATTAAATATCTATCTTCTTAGCATGCAAAATTATATTTGCAGCATCTGTTTCAGGAAGGGATCTGCACTTGGAAAGCACTGGTTAGGGAAACGGATGGTGTGATTTACAGAGAGTGGTCATGGGAGGAAAATCATTAACCATAGCAGTGGGAGAACTGGGCCCAGTTGTCTCATCTTGGAGCCGACTGGGAGACAGAACCAGTCTATAGTGCCATGGCCAAAGCAAAGCCCCAGCCTCAACAGGAAGTCTTCTTAGCCCATCCTGTCCCGGACAGCCAATGGCTAGCCTGTGTGGGTGAAATCATTCTGGAACCCTGAAACTATTTGCTGTTGAGGGAGTTGCTCCAGCTTGCAGATCTGGGCACTTGCAACATAGGGCAACTATGTGCAGAGCTGTGAGCTCTTGATTCTAGCGCAGGGGTCTCCAAACTATGGCCCAGGCAGCACATCTGGCTTGCCACAAGATTTCATCTGACCTATAGCAAGTGTGTGTGTGTGTGTGTGTGTGTGTGTGTGTGTGTTGTCAGAGCATTTGCTAATTTTTACTCATTGTATATCATTGCTCAGTTTAAGCATGGCACCGTTTCTTTGTGATTGTCACATTTCTCTTTCGTTTGGAATCAGATCATGCAGATGACAAAAAAAAAGATCCTCATAAAACTTATTCGTTCATTTAAATTTCATTT
>JAJKFI010020630.1:0-19664 GCA_029204185.1 Lerista edwardsae | reverse complement strand
CATATTGGGCCATCTGGCCTGACACGAAGGTTAGGATCCAGCGGGGGGAGGTCACCACCAGTCCCACCTTGCTCCGCCACTTCCCTGCCTAGCTCCGCCCTCCCCACCTTCCAGGAAAATGTGCAATACCAGCAGTAGTAGAACTTACCACCTGCTGTTTCCGTGCCAGCTCCTCCAGGCCCTGGGGACTGGTGTTGGGCCAGCACCACCAGTAAACCCTTACCACTAGCAGTAGAAGTGCCTTACAGCACTTTCGCAAAACTGGCACTGGCAGTAGGGGCTTACCGCCAGTGCTAGAGCCAATAGGATTGGGTCCTTTGACAGTAGCCAGATTGTTCCTTTCAACATTTCAACATTTTCCCTATTATGCTGCTGATATAGCACCATTCCAAGATACCATGGAGAAAAACGGTGGCCCCAGTGGCAGCTCCTATTTTTACCCTCAGGAAAAATACTCACAGGGTTCTGAACCAATGCTGGGGTGGGGTCATTGTGGAGGAAAAGTGGTTGGCCACTGGAATGTTCCCAAGAATGGCATATGCGACCTGACTCTCCTCTGTACCCTTGGGTCACTTTTGAAAACATACAAGAACATGCTCTTACATTACTAAAAATACATTTCCAAGTTACATTGGTCCCAAACGTACTGGGGTCATGACTCCCCCGCAGCCTCTTCTTCCCAACTGAGCCGGGCGCCACCATCTTAGATCATGAAATCTGACAAGATCCAAGATAGCAGCACCCAAATCTTGCAAGAGTTGGTGGGTGCAAGATGGCAGGGCGCAGGTCTTGTGCGAGGTGGGCACCACCATCTTGGAACACAAGATGTTTGTGAGAACCAAGATGGTGGTGCCTAGGGTGCAACCAAGGAGATCCTGTGGCATCCCTGCTGCAATATTGCCAGGGAATCCCTAAAGGATTGTGCAGGAAGGAGCAATGTAAGAGGCAGTGGGTCAGGAGTGGTGTCAGGCAGAAGATGTGGTTTAGCCATCCCTGAAGAAGGAGCATGAAATGTCACTGCTATGGGTGAGTTGATTGAACTTGACAAGACAGATGAATGATTACTGCAGGGTAGCTTCTCCCTGTAGCCACCACATCAGAAGGGTTATATAAAACAAGTCATTGTACCAGCTATTTTCAACTAGTGTGCCATAGCACATTGGTGTGCCACAAATGGTCCAGAGGTGTGCCATGGGAGTTGGGTGTGTGTGTTGTTCATTAGTAGGGCCACTGAGGGATGTGATAGCATAGTGCTAATGTTCGTTGTCAAAACAACTGATGATGTGCCTTGAGAATTTTAGCATCTTGTCAGTGTGCTGTGAGATGAAAAAAATTGAACATTGCTGCTGTTGTGCTCTTCTACAGTCTTGGCATGCATGAGCTGCCAAGATAAAACTTGCATGCGCCATAAAGTCAGTGCCTACCCGGGTTTGTGACTTGTGAGTTTCAGAATCACATCACTGCCAAAAGCACTTAAGGTACAGCTGTTCTCAGCTGGGCTTCCACCTTTAAAGAAAAGAGTGCCATGCTGGGCCAATCACAAATGGCCTGTTCTTTCCTTTGCTAAAAACTCACTGATGACTAATCTCTGTTATATAGCAGGTCTTCGATACAGTGGTTTGGCTCAGAGAGAACCTGGAGTTCAGACCTACTGTGGTTGAATTTCAAGTATCTGTTTTGTATGAAAGGACAAAAGAACTGTAACAGTGATCACTGAAGTCAAAGGAGTGATCACTGTTAAAGTTCTTTTGAGGTCATTTATTCGACCATATTCAGAACAGCCATAATTCTTGAAAAAGAATAACACTTTGATGTGTTTGTATTTGACATTTAGGGAATGTCAAGAATGGGTGATTTGTCACTTTGGGTCCAGATCAAGCCCTCTTGTCTAGGTTTTATGAGCTGTTAAGTCATCAAAGATACTAAGTGAAGGACTTGAGACTTTAATGTTGTGATTTCATGAGACAGTGTAAAGTTTTGTTTGCCCAGCACTTAAATAAGTACATTTCAGCCTGCATGATAAGAAGGCTTGGAAGAGGAAGGGATTTATAAATGCAGTAACCCTGAATTTTTAGGTCTGAACAGTTTTGGAATGGAAAAGAAAATTGCAGGAAAATATGCAAATCTTCATAATATTTTCAAGCTATGGGAGAGTCCAATTATTCGGTGGACTGCCATTTCAGCAGTGACACATCAACCCAGCTCAGCAGCTGAGAATAGTTGATGGTGGTGCTGAGAGAGGCCAAGGGTACAGTGTACGGAGTTCTGTAAAGAGCTTCCGTGGGCTGCATCTGGCCCCGGGTCTGTTTGACACCCCTCCCAACCCACTGACTTCTATGGTCTTCTCTTTGATCTTCGCCTCTTGTGATGTCACTTCCTGCTTCTAGAAGACTTTGCTGGGTTCTGCAGCTCTGTTTCCAGTACAACTGTAGTAACAAATTGTCCCTTTTTGCCTGCTCCCGGAAGAGGAACAGACAATTTGATACTGCAGACAGCTACCCTAGAAACAGCTGCAGAACCCGGAAGAGTTTTTCAGTGATTTTCTACTGCTGTGCTCTGAACTCTCGTGGCACACCTGACGACTTTTCATGGCACACCAACATGCTGTGACACACCAGACAGTGTACGGAGTTGACATTCAGCTGACAGAGAGCAGTGGAACTTGTAGTCTTTCTGAAGCTTTCCTCTTGCTGTGGCAATTCATCCTTTAAAAAAAAAAAAATCTGTTATCTACCAGTTCCTTTTTTGACAGGCATTTGCATCAAATGGTAACACTCAAGCAGGGACTCTATCTACTAGAGGGAAATTGCTTGATATGAAAGGTTATTTCCTCCCTGAGCCTTCTGAGTGGCTTTGTTCTTTCCTCTCACACATCCACCCTTTCCATTCCCACCACCCTCCTTCAGCCTCTATCTAAATGCAGACATTTCTCCAGCTCTTTCTTTAGGGGGTAAAAAAAAAAAATCCAGAAAAGATATCCTTCAGTTTAGAGATCTGAGCTTGTCCGCCTGGGCTGCGTCCTTGTACTATCAGTACGAATGCTTGTATTCCTGGGAAATGATGAAGCCGCTTTGAACTATTTGTCAAACACAGTGTATTGCCTCCAGAACCCGTTCCGAGTAGTTCCTGCAGAGACATCAACAGGTAAAGAGACGGAGGGGAGGGGAAAGGAGTGTGTGGAGAGGGAAAGACTCATCGGAGGCAAAAGGAATGGAAAGCTTTTCCAGACTGTGAAAAGGCCACACTTTCCTTGTATAGCAACATTGAAGGTCGTCGCTTGCAGGCAGCCCTATTCTGAGCTGCCCAGCACCCAGAGATAGCAAAATGCCATGGCATCTGCCATGTCTCCTTGGGGGAAAGGGACATCTGTCCCCTTCCCCCAAGTAAAGCAGCAGGCCCTGCAGTGTGTCAGACACAAGTCTGACGCAGGGGCTCAGGATGTGGTGTCAGAGTCCCACCCCATCAGTCCCACCCCCTCCTATAGCCACTCCTTCCCTCCCCTCTTCGCCCTGCATTTCCTTCGCCCTCCCACCACCCCAAAAAGATGGTCCACCAGCCCGTGGTTGCACTGGAATGGGTTCCTTTGGTGATGCCATGAACATACTTTACAGCATGTCCGTGACACTTTTAGCCAGCAATACAAAACTATCACCAGCGCTATGGCTCCCGGGATTGCACCCGGGCAGCCCAACCCTGTAGTTCTTGGGCACCCGTAGGAGCAGGAAGAGCAGCCTACATGCTCGGCGGCAGCCATAGGTAGCTTCTCGGGCAAGGGGACTTTCATCCCCTTCCCTCAGGTAAGGGCGTAGGCCTGCGCAAGGGTCTTCTCAAATCTGTGCTGGTTATGTTGCTGGTGCAGACTTGAGGTCTTCCTCAATATAGCTGAACCATATGGCTGAACGGGGGGGGGGAGTTAGGATCTGACGTTGGAGATCACCACTAGTCCCACCCCCCACTCCACCACTTCCCCAGCCCAATTTCACCCACCCCACCAGCCCAGAAAGCATGCAATGCTGGCAGCAGTGTTTCTTAACGCCCGCCGGTTCAAATTGGGTGCCTCCGGGTGCTGAGCACTGGTGCTGGGTGACAAACCTTAAAAGACAAACTCCAAAAACTGCTACCAGTCAGCATGGGCAAAGCTGAGCCAGGCAGATCAATGGCCTGACTCTGTGTAAAACTCTGCATATAACTTTTTTTTTTTTTGCATTAACTTTCATGTATTATCCATCTCTCTTGACATTGCTTACCTGCATCTGACCTTCAAAGAGAGACTGTCACTGAACCTGGAGGTTTTGCATAGCAATTATGAGTAGTAACTGTCAATACAGTGATCAAGCCCCTTTTAAAACCGTCCAAACTAGTGGCCATCATCCAGTGGTGGGATTCAAATAAATTAACAACCGGTTCTATGACATCATAGCCGGAGCCACAAAAAACCCCGAAGCCAGCCGAGGTAAGCGAGTGGGCGGGGCCTGGCCATTTAACAACCGGTTCTATAGAACCTGGGCGAACCCCCTGAATCCCGCCATTGCCATCATCACATCTTGCAGTAGTGAGTTCCATGGAAGAATGACTACATTAGAGGTTCCCAAACTGTGCATTGCGACGCCCTAGGGTCATAGCTGGATGCATGCTGGCCAAGCTGCTTGACAGCGCGATTGTGATATGACAGACGGTGGAGCGGAGGCTCTGTGAGCTGTGCATCTTTTTGCTGGGTTTTAAAGTGTCTCCCATCACCCTGTCCTCTTGTATGCTGGTTTTACAGTTCTCTGAGGTCGCAGAACCTGGAAGTAATTGCCAATGATGTCATCACGACGTGCATCATTGGCACTTTCTTCTGGTTTCCAAAATCCCTCCAAAAGTGGAGGGAGGACATCGACCACTGGTAAATTTGGGAACCCCTGGGCTAAGTAATGATGATTAGTGAATAAGTACTTCCCTTTGTCTTAAATCTGCTGCCAATAAGCTTTAGTGGATGACCCTTGGTTCTAGCTTTGTAAAAAAAGGGAGAAACATGGCTTTCTCTCTCCCAGTCTATGCATCATTTTATATGAATCAGTCATGCTCTTCCCCCCGCCACCCCAAAATCAGGGATCTCCAAATTACAGCCCAGGGGACCAAATCAGGCCTGCTAGGTTATCTGGCACGCAGCATGGTTGTGGTAAAGTCTTAAATCTTCAAGCTTGCACCAACCTGCTGATGCATCGGATACCCACAGAGCCTCATGCTGGGGAGATGCTTCCATAGATGATCACCCCAGAAGGTTCTGCACTTGTAGGGATTCTGGGATTCCCAAATTTGCAAATCATATTATGCTGATTACAACAAAAGATCCAAGTAAAACATATCCATTCATTTACATTTACTATGTGCTTTATTTTTTATATAAAACTCATTTTTTTTTGCCCCCAAACATGTGTAAAATACACGATGTGGCCCTTATACTGAAAAGTTTGGAGACCACTGGCCTAAACTAAAAATTCTCAACCAAGCCTTTCTTTCAGCTTTCTAAAAGGAGGCCAATCAGTGAGGCTTGGGTAGATTGCTCAGGTCTAGCACTTGGCATAATCCCGAGAGAGAGAGAGAGAGAGAGAGAGAGAGTCTGTGTGGCAAAGCAAATTAGCACAAAGCTGATTTAGCCAAATAAAAGCTCAGAGCAAAGCCATTCTCAACTGGCGGAAGGACAGAAGCAGTTCAAGTTTTACGCTGCCATCGTAGGGATTTAGACATCTCTCACCCAGTGGAAAGTGAGAATAATGTGAAGCGTCCCTTTCGATGGCTCGGGGTAATGATCAGCTAGCAAGGCAAGTCCCTCGGATGCCCCCTTTTGTGGCAGGGGATTATTGACATAAGAATCACCCTTTGATTTCTGGAAATTCTCTGAGAGGCATCTGCAGAGGAGACTCCGTAAGCACTGAAGGCTGGAAATGCACCCCTGGAGAGGGTTCGTGCTGGCTGCGAGTTTCTGGAGCAAGACACAAGAGTTCTTTGTCCAAGTGGTGGGCTTTTATTTATTTACTTTTTTTTTCATTTTTCATAAAGCTCACTTCTCCAGCTCCAGCAGGCTCTTTTTCTCCTGACGTGGAATTTTGCATTGGCTTCAGAAAGGAGTGAATTTGGGGCGTTCTGGGATATGTGTTTTGGTTTGCTTTTTCCAACTCCTTCCCTTGGATGTCACGACAGCTCCATTGATTGGTTCAGTGGTGAGTCCATGAGGGCATGTATGAATGATGGTGGAACCTGTTGCCAGGTGCCCAGCAAAACAGATCTCCTCTTGGAAGTCCTGAGAAGGTAATGGGGGTAGATTGACACTGTACATTCCTCCCTTATTACACTTTGGCCTGGTGGAAGGAGGAGGGGGCTCTTGCAACTGAATATGAGGGCGTAGTGTATATGTAAGCACAATTTTGCTTAGTGCGAAGTAATTAAGAAGCAGGATAACTTGGTAGCAATTAAGAGTTAAGTAATAAAGGGAAGTCTATTGTTCTAATTGAGTGGAATTAGTGGTGGCACTAGAAACATTGGAGATGCATTAAGGTTCTTCACTTTTAATTAAGTGCACAGCGTTTGCTTCATGAGGTTAGCAGCGAAATGGGGAGAGCGGTTATACAAGGCCCATTATCAGTTAAATAACTTAACAGTTGAAAAACCAAACGAAAGAAGCTACACTGGTGGAGGAAACTGGATCTGAATATTTCATCTTCAGTTCATGTCAGTACTATGCTTAGACCACTTTTGCGGATGAAGCCTTCCTCCTTTAAAAGGAATGAGATGCAAGCAAGTAGGAACATACGACACTGTCTTCTCTTGAGTCTAACTCTTGGCCCATCTAGTTCAGTGTTGTCTACACCAAAGGGCAGCACCTCTCCAGAATTTTGAGCAGGGGACCGTCCCAATCCTACCTGCAAAGACTTCTAGGTATTGAATTCTGGACCTTCTGTAGTCTAAGTGGGTGCCTGATGACTGAGCTATGGCCTCTCTCTAGACATTTGGGGGCATTTTCTCTTAGGAGAAACTTCAGTAACGCTTCAGAGCAGTAATTTTCAAGCACTGTGCCATGGCACATTGGTGTGCCATGAATAGTCTGCAGGTGTCCTACAGGAGTTTGGGGGAAGTATTAGTAGCACCTTATATTGAAGGGGTATGAGCCCCCTGCCAGCAGTACAGTGTGCCTTGTAAAAAAACTGATGTTGTGCCTTGACAATTTTAGCACATTCTCGGCATGCCAAGAGATGAAAAGTATTGAAAATCATTGCATCAGATGGACCAGTGTGTGGCTTGTTGTGTTAGCAAGACCGGGCAATTCACTCTTCTGGGTCATTGTAGGATCAGACACTTTGGCCTCAGTGGCACTTCTGAGTAGGCCTCAGTCTGATGCACAACTGCAGTGTATTCCAATGTGTGAACCACAAATTGGTGGACAAGTATGAACCAAGGTTCCAAAGAGGAAATTAACACCGAAGCAGCAAAGGGTTAAATCTGAGATGTGAACTTGGTAATCTCAGATGCCTTTCCACACAGAATCCTCTTGTGCTCAAAGGGGAGCCAAGAAGTGTTTGCAATATACCCTTGGCATTTGTTATCCATATAATGAAGTTGGCTGTTTAGGGAACCCAAGAAACTCTCAGGAACGGAACACTTTGTGTCTTGAAGCAAACACCTCTGTCGCATTGTTCTCCTTTGTTCCCATTTGAGCCGCTAAGCTATTTAACTCAACGAAAATGTAATGGAGGTGGGGGGGGGGGAAATGGTTTTTCCATTTGGGTATCTTGTGAGGAAAAAAGGATTGCTTCCCTTGAGTGTTTAAGCTGTATCTGTTGATGGCTGAGAGAGATGAGTAATTTCAAGGGAGATGCTTTGGAGTCGGAGAAGTGCTGGTGGGCGTGGAATTGCTTGAGGATTAAGTATGCAATCAGTGATGATACACCGAAAAGAGATGCTTGTCTCTCTTTCTGGCCCTATTATGCACTGAAAGATTAGATCTCTATGAGAGTTGTTGCTATTACAGAAGAGGAATTGGAACTTTCCTTCCACAGAAACAGTCCATGCACACGTTATTTAGTTAGCCATTTAAGCAACATTTATTCTGCATTTTGACTTTGGAAAAACCTGGCTGTGAAAGGGTCCGGTTTTGGCACAAGGGGATGAGGCTCAAAGTGCCCAAGTGGTCAAAATAGGATGGAGTTGGTTATTGGGTCAGGAGGACCCGATCAGAGCATCAGAGCTGGAGATCTGATCATGGTACTAGATCAGGTGGGCAAGGATAGGAGGGTCACGTGTCAGATAAAACAGGTCAGGTGAGATGAGGGAGAGCATAGCAAGCCTGTGGACCTCCTGTTTGGAAGGATGAGTTGTTCAGCCTGGAGAACTGAGCCTGAGGCCATCAAGGCTTTTGTTAGTGCCTGAGGTTACTTGGCAAGAGTTTACAATGAAATGTGGATCACGTGACATTCCAAGTGAGTTTCAGAGATCTGAAACAGATGAGCATTTTCAAGGAAAGCCAAATGCAATCATGGGAGCTAAAAAAAAAATGCTCCCAGCTCCCAGCTGTATGAGACATGAGATTTAAGGAAGTTGTCAGGGCCGGCTTTAAGCCAATGTGACCAATGTCATCAAATTGGGCCCCGCACTTTGAGGGCTCCCACACCAGTGCAGAGAGCATATTGCCTGCTCCTGTAGCCGGGATCTCTATGGGCTGTAAGTCACTGGGGGTCAGCAGAGTAGCTTCACCTTTGGGCCTCGCAACAGCCCAAAATGGGCCTCCTGGAAACAGTTGATGGTGATGTCGTCATGTTACCACCAACTATTTCCAGGTACCATACTTTGCATGCAGCACCAAAAGTGCTCGCTCTTCTTGGTGAGGGGGGGGGGGGCACAGGGAGCGTAGGGGCCCTGCAGGAATGCCCTGCATTGGGCCCCATCACTCCTGGAGCTGGCCCTGGAAATTGTATACCAAACTGGTGATGTGTGATACAACACAATTCTTGAATAAGAAATGCAAAATCACTGAATATGTTATAAAATACATTAGAATACTTCTGAACTATAGAGGCAACCCTTTGTATCCACCGGGGATATGATCCAAACCACCACGGATACCAAAACAGCAAATAAAAGAGGACTCTGTATTTACTGTGATGCCAACTACCCATCTCTTCCTTTGCAGCATTTTATGGAATGCTAGGGGAATGTGAAAAGCATTCAGCCAGAACAGTAGAGGAGAGAGTAAGAGAATGCAAACAGGAAGCACAATGTTCCCTGCTTCCTGTTAGTGTTCCGGCAGTCTCCCTCCTCTAGCGTTCCGGCTGCCTGCTTCTCCTGTTCTGCCTCTAGTATTCTATAATAGGCTGCAAACAAAGAGACATAGGTGCTTAGTGCACAGTAAAGGAACACAGATAAGGAATGGGAATACGCAAGATGGTGGTGGAGGATGATGGATACGTAAATCTGCAGATAGGGGAAACTCCTGTATATACAAGACATGGTTTATGAAAACAAAACTGTTGACCACAAGATAGCAAGGAAACATGCTGCACCATTTAAACCCACTATCATTAGCAGTGTGAAAACATTCACGTTTAGAAAATGTGCATTACTCTAAGGGTGCAATCCAACCCAGCGCTGGAATGGCAAGGCCGACCGGCCAGCGCCATATCCGACGCTGGGTTGGGGGAGGCTGGAGCCTCCACGGGGCAAGGGAGCGTGCACTAAAGAGCGGGTGCAGATCCGAGGAGACCACGCAGCCCGAATCGGGGCTGTGCAGCCTCACTGATGGGCTTAGGGTGTGGCCATATGGCCACCTCCCAAGCCCGCCAAGGTCCCGCCCAAGTCCCACCTCCCCACCTCCCACCAATCCCCATCCCGAAATGGGACAGAGAATGCCTTGTGCCGACTGTCTTCGGTCGGCGCAAGAGAGGCTCTCCGTCGGCACTCTGACATCACGTTGACGCAAGGGGCATGCTTGGATTGCACTGCCCGTAGCACAAATAGTGGAGAGAGAGAGAGAAAGAGAGAGAGAGAGAGAGGTCTGTTGTAGGTTCTGTTTCTAAGCTCTTCTTCTTCAGCCTCTGGATAAGCAATCAGTAGCTCTGTCGATGGCTTCCAGGCATCGTTGTCTCTCACAGATGCAACCAATGTGTTTTCTTCATCCAAGCAAAGCAACAAAGTGATCGTAGCAACTTCAAACGATTATTCTTGGCTCGTGCAATCTGAAGCCTTCCTATAAACCAGTGGTCTGGGAACAGGGGTAAATTACCCCAAATGGGGTAAAAATGAAATTCCTGGGGGTAATGGACAGTCACGCTGCCGAGACACAGCCGGGCATGCCCGGCTGTGTCTTGGCAGCGCGACCATCCATTACCCCCGTTCCGGTTCCGTTGCTGGCTGGCTGGCTCTGTTTTGGCTGGCCACCCTTCCCCCCTGGGCAAGCAGGCGCCCCTCCAAGGCCAGGGCAGCCTGCGCAGCGAGCGGGGGGGGGGTCAGAATGGAGTGGACGGGCAGCCAATCGCGCGTAAGTCCTGTGTAAGTCCCGCCCAGCGTTCCACGTCTTCATTTGCAGATCCCACTACTGGGAGGGGGGGTGTCAAACTAATCGGGCAACAGATGTATTTGTTTTGCTCCCATTCATCCTGTTAATATTTAAAGTGGAGAGGATCTAATTTTTTACATTAAGAGATGTTTGTATGAGGCGAGCTGAATCTCCTTTCTTACATGCACACTCCTTGTGATGTAAAAATGAGGTATTCCCTGTTTGACAAGTGCATGAAACAGATATCTACATAAAAAAATGGCTACTGCTATCATTTTTTGGTTTGATCCAGAGTTGCAAACAAATCGTTTAAATTCTGAAATAAGTCTTTGGAGGCTGCCCCTTTATCTTACTTTCTGACCTTAAAAGTGTTTTTCTTTAATCCAGTACAATGGCTCTCAAACTTTTTATCACCGGGGGCCCAAAGGAAGTGATGTCATCAAGCAAGAACATTTTAACACCCCAAATGACAAAATCAAATCTAACTAAGCAGGTTAGATATTTACAATAAGAGTAAGATTAAAAAATATTTAAAGAACTTTCCTAACTCTCCCAAACTCTTTACAACTTCATATTTACGTAGCATTAATTAAGCTCATTAATTAATCAAATAAAAAGCAATGGGTTCCAATATGTAATTTTTTTTCTTTTATTCTGGCGGGGGGGGGGTAACGTTGGCGTATCTAAATATATTTTGGGGTAAAAGGTAAAAGTGTTCCCTGACCCCTGCTATAAACGATAAGTGAATGACTGATGGATGAAAGCCCATGTGGAAGTACTGTTGGATGTTTGCATCCAAGCCATGGATTAGTGCATGGAGCCATTCACATGGATGCAAAGCCTTCAAATGGAGCCATGGAGCCATTCACATGGATGCAAAGCCTTCAAATCTGCAAGGGGTTTTTGTTGAGTGGTTGCTCAAATGAAGTGGTTGTACGTAAGGCTAGTGCAACCTTGCTTACAGTATGTGGTGATCGAGAGGACATTGAGTAGGTTGGTTTGGCCTGGTTCACCTCACATGCATGGAAGCTGCCATCCACTGAGTCAGACCATTGGTCCATCTAGATCAAAATTGTCTGCTATGACTGGCAGCAGCTCTCCAACATCTCAGATTCTGTCCCATTCAAGACGGAGCTTAGGACCTTCTGCTTACAGGCTCTACTGCTCAACTTCAGTTAGCACCCCACAAGGCAGCACTTGGTTTGCAAACCACTAGGTTTGCTGATCTACTTATAGGGCCCAATCTAGAAGGCTCTTATCACCAGTGGTACACGTGTACCATCAGCGAAAATGTCACGAATGTGCTATAAAGCACCTCCGTGACACACCTATGCCCGCTTCGGGGCAGCGCTCATTCAGCGCCAGGCCCCAATGCGAGCAGCCGGCTGAAGCTCCAGCAGCACTGGGCACCAGTAAGCCCATGGGGGGAGGCAGGGAGGGGGGAAGAACCGGGTGGGGGAGGAGCCAGCCACGAGGGGGTGGGACCCAGCAGTGGCTTCCACCACCGGATCTTATCCCTGGCGGTGGCACGGGTAGCCCAACACAGAGCTGCTCGATTCATCACTGACAAAATAGACGGTAGTGAGCTGAGGAGTCCCATTGCTAACTGAGCAAGAGGCACTTTTTCAAGTGGTGTTCCTCTTATATTTAGCAGGGGGAGAGTAATTGTCACCCCTGCACAGTGTTTTTTTCTAGTGGCTGTTGCTGGTGGTGGTCTGCATTTTTTTTTTTTTAGATTCTGAGCCCTTTGGGACAGGGAACCATTTATTATTACTATTTGCCTGTAAACCACTTTGTGAGCTTTGTGTTGAAAAGTGGTATGTAAATACGATTGATTGATTGATTGATTGATTGATTGATTGATTGATTGATTGATTGATTGCACGTGACAGGGCTTTCCCCAGAGGAAGGGGACAAATGTCCCCTTCTCCCAAGGAGCCTCCAGCAGTTGCCTGGCTCCTGCGGGATGCAGCGGTAGCCATTTTGGTACCGCTGCTCCTGTGAGAGCCGGCGAGTTCAGGATTGAGCTCAGGACTGGGCAAGCAACACATTCTTAACACACCCATTGACACTCCACTTGAGAGTCATCTTGAGAGTCAGTTTGTTGTAGCAGCTACCACCTCACAGTAGAACCCAGTTCAAATCCCCACAGCCATGAAGCAGAGTGGGTGATCTTATGCAGGCATCTCTCAGCCTGTCCTACCTCACAAGGATTTTAGTGAGAATAACTCCGGAGGGAGACTCTGAATTGCTATCTGAGCTCCTTGGAAGACTGAAATAGCTAAATCAGCCAATTAAATGACTCCCTTTACCATTGCTGGTCATGACTGAGCTGTGAACTTACGTTGCTGGCTTGCAGCCCATACAAGAAGCCCAAGGGTTTAATTGCCCCATAATATGGAAAATCATGGGAGGAGAATCAACACCACTGAGCATCTATTTAGACTCTATTCCTCCAGAGCAATCTCCTGCGTCTTGCTCTCTAGGGGAGAAGAGGTGTTGATGCTAACTGCTTTGTTAGGGATCAAACAAGGAATGTTTTGGTTCAGAGTCTAAAATTGGTTTTCACTCCCCACTGGTGTCAAAGTCTCAAGGTACTCCAAAATGCAATGTGTGTTTTGTTTCGGAGTCGTGGATGTCCCATGGCAATTCCATGTTCCATTGTTGCCACCTGGGTCACCTCCATCTGGTTTAAAGTGATTTAGCAACAGGTATGCATGGTTGAATCAGTGAGGTGACATTTCCTCTAAAGAGTCTAATGTGTTGAAAGAAGATGATTTGTTATCTGACTTTTTTTTTTCTTCTCGTTGCTAGCAGTCACCTGCAAGGTGGGATATGCAGACAACCACTTTGAGAAAGAGAAAAATTAAAAAAAATATATACAGTGTATGTTGCAAAAAGACATATTCATGACTACAACATCACTGAGCAATTGCATGTGTCCACCAATCAATTCCATCTTGGCCCAAATGCCATGGCTTAAGACTAAGACCCTCGAGAGTTAGTTGAGCCATAGCTGCATTGCATGCAGAAAGTCTCAGGTTTAACCCATGACATCATCAGCTGGGGCCGGGACAGATCTTTCTCTGAGAACCTGGAGAGCCAGTGATGGACAGAACAGACAAAATGGAGCTGGATGACAGTGACATGTGGTGAGATCCAAGCCCAGGGAGGCACAGCCACAGAAATACCCTCTCCCTCCCCAACCTTAAGCTCAGGCTCAGTGGATCTTACTTTCCTTGAAACACACACTCTCTCCCCACTCCCTCAGAAATAAATAAAAAGCTTCACCTCTTCTTTCCCCGATCAGAGCTAGGAGGAGCTCAGTGACACACACCCTATTAGCTGCTCTGGATAGCTGCCTTCCTTGGTGCTTTAGAGAGCCAGTCCCTTTATGCAGCCTCCCTGTTTTTTATGGCTTTCTTAGAAGAGAACAGAGGCAACTCTGCCTGCTGCCTCCCCAGTGATTACTGATGCAGGCGCAATTGCCTTTTTGTTGTTAGAAGCCAGCCGCCCTGCCTATTTTGATTATAAGCCAGCCATGATTGCAGCCTGCATGCCCTGAATCCAAGCATGCCCTTAGTGTCGATGCTACATGGTGGCGTTGATGCGTCATCAGTAGCACTGATGCGGGGGCACCGATCGGCACCCTTGCATTGGCGCTACAGCAACAGAACGCCAAATCCATAAGCCCGTCTGGGAGGCCATGCGGCCCCGATTCAGGCCACGCAGTCTCCTCGGGTCTGTGTCTGCTGTTTAGCAGCCGCAGATCCAAGTAACGCATAGAGGAGGCTGGATCCTCCCCAACGGTAAGAGCGTGAACATGCCCTTGCTGTCCAGCCTCCACTATACTGCACTAGGATTTGGCACAGGCCGGCCGGCCTTGCCAATCCAGCACAGTATAGGATTGCGCTCTGAGACAATTCTGCATGATGCCTCCCCAGCAATTTCTGACAGAAGCACCCTGCTTGTTTTCCATTGGAAGCATGCCATGATTGAAGTGAATTGGCTGCAGGTTACTTTCCTGTGTATGTGTGTGGGGTCCTTGAGCTTTTTTTGTTTTTACTTGTTTGGTCTGGTGAGGTAGTGCCTCCCCAGACCGCACGTCCCTGCTAGATGAAGCAATAGTTTGATTCATTAGATAGCACTTTCCTGTGATTCAGAGAATGGGTAAAACTGAGGCCTGGAATCAGTCAGAAATGCTTGCCTTGCTCGAGAATGCCATGGGATTGGAGCCATTGCGGGACTAACTCCAGGTTAGGATTGCGCCCTGATAATGGAAACATGCCTGCCACTGTCAAAATCTAAGTGTATTGAGCAGTGTGGATTGTTTTGGAATAGTGGCAGAAGTTTTGGGATAGCTTGGGACCAGAGGGTCAGGCATGTGCAAGATGCTGGGAGGTGTCATCTCTAAAAGTACCATAGGGGGCAGAAGAATGCAGTTCAGGCTACAGTTAAACCAGTCCACACTGCTCAATACAGTTAGATGTCGACAGTGGCAGGCGTGTTTCCATTATCAGAGTGCAATCCTAACTCGGAGCTGGGCCAGCACAGTTAGGCCAACAAAGTTTGGCCGCCACAAGGGCCCACCATAAAGCGTGTTTAGACTACTCTCGGAGTTAGGGAGGATGGCTCACGTCTGTGTGCTGGGCTCTCTGACTCCAAGGGTGATCCAAACATACTTTGCGGTATCCTTTGTGCTAGCCAAACTTTGCTGGTCTAATTGTGCTGGCCGAACTCCAGGTGAGGACTGTACCCTCAGTGATTTTCTGTTCTTGGTAATGAAAGGGGGAAGCATCTTTAGTAGACCTGTGTGTGTGTGTGTGTGTGTGTGTGTGTGTGTGTGTGTGTGTGTGTTTAGAATTTCAAACACTGATCCTCAAGGCTCACTCCATCGAGTTACAGCTGCTTCATCCCAGCTATCAGGGCAGAATTTATCGCAACATATAAGTTCTTCTCTCTCTTTCATTACAATAAACCTCCATAACATCCAGGGAGGTTTCCATTTAGCGCAATGCCCACCTGCCACTAGGACATCATTGAAAGCTGCATTTTTTTCAAGGCAGGTTGTTATTCAACTAGTATGTTTCACCTAAGGGATACATGGTCTCGCCCCCTCTGCTTAAAGTTGGTACAAAAAGTTCACACAGGTGAAATTCAAAGAAAATTTAAAGTCTGGGATCTGAACACCTGAGAATTTTCTAAGGCAGTCCAAAGAGCTTTTATAAGACCAGGTTTTTATATATATATATATAAAGCTTGTCTTCTATAAGACTAGTTTCTCAGTGGGCCTCTGCGCGTCTGTAGCAGCAAAGAAAATTTTGTAAAAGTGAAATCTGAAGCAAATGTCAGGGTTTTTTTTGCTGAGGTGAAACATGTGAGAAATTTCAAGGGGAGCCAAACGGGTTTTTATAAGACAAGTGAAATTTCTCAAGAGGTTTATTCGTATTAGCTTTGGCTTAACGGAGGGGAATGGGGGGAAACACAATGTTTTGTAGGTATTGTAAGCTATTTAAAAGGGCTTTTCCCCCTTACTCCTTTGGCATGTGTATGTTTTAAAAGACGTTTCACTATAAAACAGATCAAAGGCTGCATTTGATCTGCTTGCATGTTTTTGACGCTATGCGCCACGCATTGACTTCTGCACCGTTAAGGTGTCATGTGCAGCTGAAATGAAAATGAGACTCCTGGACGATATTGTCTTTGCTGCAGTGCTTAAATGAACTCCTGGTGGACAGAGAACATCACACTGGCAGATCAAATGGACCTTTTGAAGATTTTCTTTTTGGGGGTAATAAAAAGCAATGCAATGGAGGGGGGAGGGAGCTGTTAAGAGGAAGCTATTAAAAAGAAAACTTACCGGGGCTGCAGCTGGCAAATTCATCTTTTTTCTCTTTCTCTCCGCTTGATCCATCACCAAGGGCTTAATTTGTAAAAGTAGAAGGCTGGGATCTCGCGACAATCTGAATCCCATTGTCTGTCTTTGATTAGAAAGCTCTGCTCTTTAATGTGAGAAGTGGGGGAGAAGGCATGTGAGAAAGAGGCCATCTGCACTCGCTCAGAGGCACCCTTGTCCAGGGTTGTACACACAGGGGAGCTTTGGGCTCTGACTGAACTGCAGGCGAGGCAAACATTTTAGTGGGCATAGTGCTGCCACACCACATCAAGTGAACTCTGCTCCAGCCTTGGGGCATGGAAGCATGACAGATGAGGAATGAGATGGTTGGAACTGGCCACAGATGGGAATGGTGTCTCAAAATGGCAAAGACATGGTATTGGGCATGGGGCAAGATGCCTGATTCCCCCCTTTCTAAATATTGAGGGTAGTAGAAGTGGATTTTACCCCCATCCCTGTCCCCCTCTCCTCAGGTTTGGTCAAAGACACTGAACTATAAATCCATAATTCACTAGTTGGGGCTGTGGATTTATCATGCCCCAAATGCCTGAGGAAAACCCCATTCCTGAGGAGACTGACTCTTCCTCCCCTGGCTTAACTCCCCTGGCAGAAAGCAGGTTGCCACCGAGGTGTGTGAGTGTTGCCACAACTTGCGCCATGTCTTCCCCACACCTCTCTGCCTTTTGGTTGGGAGTGAAGAAAGGCAATGACTTGCCCATGGTGACCCATCTATCCATTGTGTCGCTCAGCTGAACCTCGTGGTTTCTTGTAGTGGCTTGTGACAGGTGGCCAACCTTTGAAGTGTGGCAAAGGAGGTGAGCGACAACAGTATGTTGGGGGGCCAAGGCTGGTTTTTGGCTCCTTGGTTTCCACATTGACACAAGAAGGTATCATCAGGAATACTCCCAAAGGAGTCCATGAATTGCACTTTTTTTTTTCATTTTCTATTTTTTACCTCAACTCTAATTTACCTCAGCTCTAATTCCCCCCTCAGTGTCACGAAGAAGAAGCTGCATGGGAGAAAGGCAACATTCACCCTACCTCCTGTCTTGGGCAAGCTGCTCTCCCATTCTCGTTTTGAGGCATGAGAGCAA
The DNA here is from genome assembly GCA_029204185.1 of Lerista edwardsae. NCBI lineage: Eukaryota > Metazoa > Chordata > Lepidosauria > Squamata > Scincidae > Lerista > Lerista edwardsae. The sequence goes on along the minus strand of JAJKFI010020630.1, from coordinate 2,146 downwards.
CATGAATCAAATGGCAGCACTTAGGCCTAGCTTTAAGGTACAAAGACAACCAAGAAGGATGGAGGTTCTATTCTCCCTCCTTTCCTAAGTGAGCAGCTCCCTCGCCCGTTTTCAAAGCAAAGGATGGAGTGGGGCAGGAGCCAAACAACAGGCCTCTCCTGCTTCCTGCGTTTTTTGCTGAGACATTTACTAGCCATGTGCAGAACGATCTGAGGGTGGGGGGCGAAAAGTGCGTGGGTTTTTTCTGCACTGCTGCACCCTGCTGCAACCAGCGCCCACTGCACTCACCTCCCCCCGCGGCACCTTCCCCACACCTCTGCCCATGTGACGCCAACTTGTTTTTTTTTCCTCCGTTCTCTGAGGCAAAGCAGAGGCACTGAAGGAAGTAGGAAATACTCCCTCCTCTTTTGAGCAAACTGTTCCCCTTTCCTGTACTAGGTGCAGGGCTCAAATGTGGTAGGTGCTAAACAGCCATGTGGACATCTAGTCTCTGAGGAACAAATATAAGGGAGAAGAATGACAATACTCAGACCCTCTCCTCTCCATTCCGGTCTTGTCACAGGCGTCAGTTCCAAAGCATGCACTGAAGAAACATGCTTGCTTGGGGAGGCCCTACTTGAGGCCCAGCTGTTTTTGGTCAGGGTGAACATAGCTCATTTAAACCAAAGCCCTGTTTGTGCAGGCTGTGTCCTTAACCATTGCCACCTTTTAGTGTTAAGCTGTAAGCAGTCATGCTATAACATCTATTTTCAGCTTGATTGGTGTGCCCCAACAGGTCTGCAGGTGTGCCACAGGAGTTTGGAATGTAACAGTTGAAAATAGCTGAAAAACTCCTTCGGGTTCTGTGCCTCTGTTTCTAGTGATGTAGTAATGAATTGTCTGTTGTTTTTGTTGTCACTTAGTTGCATTCATGCTCCAATCAGAGCTATATTTTCTATAGACTCTCTAAGGAGAGAGTTGAACTCTCCAGAATTACCACCCAGGCATCTCCAAGTGACTAATTAACAAAACATTCCCAAAGGGTAAACGTTGGGGCAGCAAAAGACAGTGATTTTTTTCCCCAGAGCAGCAACCAGAAAACTGTCCATGACAAATAGGGATAGTTTGATTGTTTGATAGTTGTATGAGGTGATGAGTTCCACAGGCAATATGCCACCAATATGCAACCACAGAGATATTTATAGAAAGGGGTGGGATGACAATATGGCTTAGCTTTGGGTGTCATTGCCACACTGCATCATGTAGCAGTAAGTTCCATAAGCCACTGTGTTCAGGCCTTTCATCCTCTGCCTCTGTGACCCCCTGAATCACAGATTCAGATTCAGGCCAAAGGAGCAGGAGCCAGAGATAATGATTCAGCTCTACATGGCTTATATTCTAGCACCCAGATTTGGCTTTCCTCCTTGCTGAGTTCAAGATCTCTCCCTTCCTCTCTCTGCCTCTTTCCACCGGGCTTTGTGAGCAGCAGGGTCTCGCCTGCGGAAAAGCAAGAGCCTGGCGAACTGATTGCTTAACCTCTCCTGACTCTACCCTTGTGGTAGATCATTAATGGTGTAGAACATCGGCCCATTGCCGGCCAGCGCAGGGCGGGGCTGCGGGGGCATCTCTCTGAGATTTATGTGGAGGTCTGAGAAGAGGAGACAGCGCCGTGGTACATCATCATGCAGGAGACATCAGAGGCACTCTTCTCGCTTCGGTGCATTATCATAAAAAGTGATTTAGACCCGAGCTGATTGATGCAAATGGCTCTCTGTTCTTTCCTATCATTAGCGTCCTCTTTCAGTGGCCAGAGGCAGTGATTAAAGCTGTCATTTTGAGCTGCTCGTTAAAGACAAGCGCCTGAGTAGCATGCCGGGCTGAGGGGAGGTAAGGGGGGAGTGGAGGTTGGAGAAGCATTTTTTTTGCTTTCTTCCTTGAAGATAAAAAAGTGCATCCCATTTTCTGTGTGTGTGTCTTCAGCACGAGGCCGCAGAGAGAGCAAAATATTTAATCTTAAATCTGCATCGCGGGTGCATTTCCCATCTCCAAATGAATTACAGTTTTTAATGTGCCTCATTTTGGCAGGAAGCAGTTCCATTTTCAGCTTTGAGGAGGGGCAAAGAGAGAGAGAGAGAGAGAGAGAGAGAGAGAGAGAGAGAGAGAGAGA
>JAJKFI010020623.1:0-12256 GCA_029204185.1 Lerista edwardsae | reverse complement strand
TCTCTCTCTCTCTCTCTCTCTCTCTCTCTCTCTCTCTCTCTCTCTCTCTCTCTCTCTCTGAATCTAGCAAAGCCCCACCAAAGAGAAGGTAAGCATGCAGCCATTTACCAGGAGCCCATTGCTGGGTTGGGCATGAGAGTGCCCCAACCCATAAGTCACTTCCTCCCCCTCCTCCTCCTCCTCCACTTCCTCCAGAAAATGCACAGAGGTGAAGTGAGGACACTCTAGGACACCATCTCTCCTCTCCTACATTTACCAGCAAAAGGAGAAAAAAAAGATATAATATGTAGGTGGCAGAAAGAGATGGAAGAAGACAAAGGGGTGCGCAAGAGGAAGCTACTAATCAGGCACCAACCAAAGAGATATGCACTACACTGTTCATAGGATACTTACTACCATGCAACAATCCCGATCTTGTTTACACCCATCCTGATCTTGTTTACACCAAACCAGGTAGGACTTACCTAGGATGAGCCCAAGCCCTCCCGATGCCCCAGACTTCATGCCAAATGCTGCTCCCCCTTATCCAATCATGTACCAGCCTCTTGCAAGAGAAAGAGCAGGATTTGGACTTCCAGATTGGTTCTTATATTATCAAGCAGCAGCATTAAATTGGATAAGAGAATGGGCTCAACCAACAGATACCAGATCAATTAAATTAGAAACATACGATTTACAGATTGGTTTACATGCATTTTTAATATATGATAAAGCAAAATTTTATAGCAACTTTAAACAACATTGTCTGAGAAGAGCTCTCTTATGGATATGGGAACAAATAAGATATAAAATATTTACAAAAATCCCAAACTGGATCAGACCTTTAGAGATTGGTTCAAAACCAGAATGGTTTAGAGAAGACCAAAATAGAAAATATGCAGAGATTTTAGATAAAGATAATAATTTATTAACTAAGGAACAATTAGAGGGGAAAAATATTTTTTTCGATTGGTGGTCAGAAAATCAAATAAGATCAAGATTGAAAGAAGATCGAAAAATAGGAATATATCAGGATATTACGGAATTTGATAGATATTTTCTAGAAGAAAAAGAAAAATATATAAAAGGAATATATACATTTCTTCTAAAAAGGAGAATGGAAGATGAAGTAATAAAAGAAGCAATGATTAAATGGGCTAAAAATGTTGGACATGATATTTTGTTGGAAGATTGGGAAAAAGTATGGAAAATGAACATTAAAATGACCAAGGCAACATCATTTAAAGAGAATATATACAAGATGTTTTATAGGTGGCATATAACTCCTCAAAAAATTTCAAAAATGTATAAGAATACTTCTAATAAATGTTGGAAATGCGGAGCAGCTGAAGGAAGCTATTACCACATGTGGTGGACTTGTCAGAAAGCTAAGAAATTTTGGCAGAGAATACAAGGAATGCTGCAAGAAATATTAAATTTCAATATTCCACTCAAACCAGAAATATTTTTATTAAATATTTTAACAGAAATTCAAGATATAAATATGAAACATATTGTTATTAATGTAACAACAGCGGCTAGATTACTATTTGCACAGAAATGGAAAGACGACGAAACCCCGAACATGGAACAAATAATAGGGAAAATTTATGAAGTGGCAGAGATGGACATTTTAACAGAAAGATTAAGAGAGGGCAAGATTATTAAGATTAAACAATACTGGAAAATGTTTTATGATTGGATAGATATGCAATGTTGAATGGTAAAGTAATAAAAGATTAGTACTGATTACATAGTTCAACGTTGAATATTAAGATATTTCATGATTTATAAGTAAAGAAGATTTTGGATATATTGAGTATGAAATAGATAACCTTAGAAATGATATTTTTAATTGGATTGATGATATTTTTAAGACATTATGATGCATTGCAAGGTACTTACCTAATGTGTTTACCTTTGTTTAACCCATTCCTTTGTTTTCTGTAACCCTATCCCATCTCTTTTCTTAAAAATTAATAAAACAATTATGAAAAAAAAATGTACCAGCCTCTACTTCTTCTGCTCCCCAATGTTCAAGCTTAGCACTTTCTCCCTTCCACATCTCTCTCTCTCTCTCTCTCTCTCTCTCTCCTTTTTCCAATCCAGGGACGTGAAAGAGGAGGAGAAGCCATGGAAGCCAAACAGAGATGGGCTCCGCTACTAATCATCTGCCTGAAGCAACTGCTTTAGTTGGCCTCATGAATGGGCCGGCCCAATGGCGGAGCTGGGAGCTGAATCCAAAACGCTTAGCTCAGCTCTCCACCAGATCTCACACCGGCTGCCATTAGACAATTGATTCTCCTAAGTAGGGCCTTGTCATATTGTGATGCACCGGCGAGAGGCCCACCCTTCCAGTTTCCACACGCTGAGCAGATACATGCATGTTGCCTGCGTTACACGGATGTCTCTTGACAACCCCTTCCTGCCTGAGCCATGTTTCAACCACAACCCTTGACTTGATTCCTGTGGTTTATTCATCACATGCGTCTCTTGCTCTTCCTCAAAGACCAACCCCTGCATTATTGCCTGCACACAATACTCTGGGAATACACAGTAGCTCTGAGACGGAACCTTGCCTGTGCCCTGAAGGGAAGACACAAGAAAGTGTAGCTAATAAAAGTGTAGCCCGCTACAGAGGGCAAAATGATGTCCTGGAAGTGATGTCACAACAGGAAGTGACATCACAGTTGCATTTTCATTTTCTCGGGTTTTTGGCCATAACTTTTGATAAAGATATTACACTGTTTCATTGCATTCTGCATTAAATTCCTCATTGAATGGTGTATAACATGATGGTATTATTCCTACTTACCAAGGTTTTCACAATTTTGGCCACTGTTGTCAAGCTCAGCTTGTTGCCCCCCGAAAGCTTGTTGCCCAGTGCAATTGCACGCCCTTGCACTTCTTTAGCTACGCCCCTGCAACGAAGTCAAGGGTGGAGGGAGCTCATATCATCATCTTTGAAACCAATCCTACTCGGTATTTGAGCCCTACTTCGAGCCCAAGCATGTCTGTTCAAAAGTGAGCCCCATTCTAATCCAAAGGGTTTATTCCTAGGTAATCGTGAATAGGATTGCAAACTTTGATGGAGAGTAGCACTGGCCCGAGAGGATTGTTGAAGTAACCTCTCCCTCACCCAGAGGCTACTTAAGATCTGTGCGGCTTTCTGGCAAGGGTGGGCTCCATAGGTGGGGCCAGATGAGTCATGTGCCTTAGGTCCATGCATACAGAAAGACCTCTCCATTGGACTCTCTACTGCCAGTTACTAAGCCAGCCAGGGACCTCCACACTGACATCACATCACCTGTACATTGCTCAGTTATTCTCTTGGGTAGAGGACCAAAGCGGGTAGCTGGTGCACAAGCGCGCTTTCCAAATGGTTGCGACTAGACCCAGGATTCCTGCCCTGTGATATGCAACAGCCATGGGACACTTGGAAGGCTTCGGCAAGCCCCATTTGGGCTTAATCCTGTTTGTGCCACCAGGAGGCATGTGACTGCATCAGCATAGCTTGACAAGGCAGGAAATGGACACAAGCTGGTTGGAAGAATGCGATTGACACAGCCCAGTTAATTATATGAAGAAACCTGAAATATATCTCCAGTGCAGGTTGCGTTGGTCATTTGCAACTCCATTTTGGGTGCTTCCTGAGAACCCTGGCATAACACAGTTGGCAGCAGTGCTGAGGATTCTCTCTTTACCCTCTGAAGCACTGGCGTGCCAAGGTCATTTGGCACCTGACACGAAATGAATAATAATAATGGCCAGAGAAGCAGTGCAGATCATGAACATTTTCTGTTATTGAACTCTCTCTCTCTCTCTCTCTCTCTCTCTCTGTGTGTGTGTGCGTGCGTGTGTGTGTGTGTGTGTACTTTGTAAGTTTGTGCATTTATATTTGTATACTATATTTATATAAAAAGGTAAAAGTTTCCCCACGACCAAATGGTCTAGTCATGACCGACTGTAGGGGGCGGTGCTCATCTACATTTCTAAGCCGTAGAGCCGGCGTTTTGTCCGAGGACAAGCTTCCGTGGTCATGTGGCCAGCTTGACTATACACCGTAGTGCATGGAATGCTGTTACCTTCCCACCGAAGTGGTCCCTATTTATCTACTTGCATTGAGGTGCTTTCGAACTGCTAGGTTGGCAGGAGCTGGGACAAGCAACGGGAGCTCACTCCGTCGCGCGGTCTTGAACTCCCAACCTTCTGGTTGGAAAGCCCAGCAGCAGCGGTTTAACCCGCTGCACCACCACGTCCCATGTATATTTATATACTGTACAATGCTGTAATTTTGTATATATAATCATACCAATAAACAATCAAAACATAACTTTAAAAGAAATACATTTTCTTTTTGACAAAGAAATGTAAATACCTTGGGGAGGCCTCTTGGACACCCCCTTGCAGACTGACACAGAGGATGCACCCCCGGCTACCTTCTTTGTACACCACTGCTCTAACTACACTGATGCTCTGGGCTCCCTAAATCAATACAAATCTGTAATAGGGTTGCCAACTGACCAGGAAAACCCCAGGCTTGGCTGCTTGTGAGCCTTTAGCAAAGGTTTGATATGTAGAAATCAGCAAGCAAAGCAAAGCTTTCCAGGGGTTGGAGTGCATCATGGCTGCAGACTAAAGGCGCAATCCTAACCTGGAGTTAGGCCGGCACAGTTAGGCCAGCAAAGTGTGGCCGGCATCAGGGCCACCGTAAAGCACGTTTGGACCAACGTTTGGTCAGGGAGGAGGGTGCACATCTGTGTGCTGGCCTCTCTGACTCTGAAAGCGGTCCAAATATACTTCACAGTATTATATCCCTTGTGCCAGCCAAACTTTGCTGGCCTAACTGTGCCGGCCTAACTCCAGGTTAGGATTGTGCTCTGAAACAGAGGCCAATTGGAAAGTTGACAATCCTAGTCGATCGATTCGAGAACCTTTATTGGTATTAAAACAGTTAAAACAATTAAAACAAACAGTGTCATTACCACCAGACAGAATACATCAGGGCCTAACAGGATGTAAGGAAGAGCACAGGAAAAAGTTCGGTCAGATAGGAGGTTTTTACCTAATAACAGCAAGGAGGAAATCTGCCACCGAGCTCGTGAGAGCCGCAGAACGATCACCCAAAAGGGAGGACAAGGGGTCAATGGAAGTGTCAGGGGGAGAAGACAGCATTGGTGTAAGGAACATAACATTGACAATCCTAGTCTGTAGCATTGGCATGCTCTGCACTGACACAAGGAATGCAAATTTGGATGTGCATACAGAAACCTCCAGCCAGGACAGATCGTTCGTCGGCTTTTGACAAACCCAAGGTGATGAGAGCTTGCATTTCAGGTTTTCCGAGTGCTTGCCTTTCCAAGGTCACAAACAATTACTTTCAGATGGTTCCCCATCATCACCTCTCCCTCCCCAAGAAGGTAACAGTTGTGACAGCCAAGGCTTCCTTCTTTTGGGCATGCCTTGCGCAGCCTTGATGACACCCTGGGACAAGCCTGCAGAAAAATGCCCACTGGCAAGGCTTCAAGAAGCATCAGGCAGAAGGGTGGACCTGCCAGGAGGTTGACCCATTCAGCACCGAACGTGTGTTTCTCGTTGGATCAGGGATAGTGCCACAGCTTTGAGTCACGGCTGAGGTTCAACGGAATGATGCATCAGGCAGGGAATCAGTCAGGGCTGTCCTACTCTCCTGGCATTTAAAAGTTAACTTCTCCAGTTGTTACTCACCTGCCCTGGGACAACACCATACAGGTATCTTCCATCCATCACCATCAGGATCTGCAGGTAAGTGAGAGGCTATATAGATTCATTCTAATTTTTAGAAATTGATACTGGGGGTAAATGATTAATACCAATCATTTCTGTACTACTACTACTACTACTACTGATAGTAGTAGTAATAGTAGCAGTAGCAGTAGTAGCAGCAGTAAGGGCTAATCTGCAGACAGATCTTCTAACCCTCTTCATCCTTTTCACTTAGAGCACAATCCTGTGCATGTCTACCCAGAAGTAAGTCCCACTGTGTTAAGTGAAGCTTACTCCCAGGATAGTGTGTATAGGATTTCAGTCTTCATGCTTTGCTTGTGGCTTCTTCGGCAGGGTTTCAACTCATCTTCTGTTTCTAGGAAAAGTGTTCTGTGTTCATAGGAGGAGCGAAGGAAAGACAGGACAGGGATTGGCTCACCAAACGTGCAGCAACGAATAGCTTTTGCAAAACAAAACAAAGAATTCTTGCAATTTATTTTATAATTCCCTCCCCCCGCCTGTCCCGGTAGACAATTGTATTGTATTGGTGGATCTCATGGACTGGGGTGGAGGCTAAGGAGGGACAGCAATGTCTGAGCTCAACAGAGCAAAACAGTTTTGCTTTGTGTTTTGTGGCTCTGCACGGATGGCAGCATGGAAGAGCAGCAGAGAAGTGGGCTAGAAGGTCTGAGATGCACCTCTGACTTTGTCCCCTCGTGCATTTCAAGGAAGAAAAGCAACAGAGCTGGCACTCCATGCCAATCCACGGATGGGCTGCCTCCCCAATTACATCTGCACTGGTGGTGTACCTAACGGGGGCAGAGGTATACAAGAGCCCCGAGCACCAGGCCTTGAGGGAGTGCCAACCCAGGCCCCCAGGTGGAGCCGGAGTGAAAAAGTGGCTTTCTGAGGCTTGGGGAAGGCCACAACAGGAGTTAAAAAGGTGCCGTTGGGTGCAGGATGCCTTAACTGTGCCATTGATCTGCCCCAGAGGGAACGGGCAGTGGCGAGAGAGCAGGTGCCATCCTTCTCCCTTGCAGCCTGTTTGGATCATTCCCTGAAATGCGAGTGTCGGAATTTGTCTTAGTCAGGCTCATGGATCCACTAATAATAAAATAAATAATAATGCAAGTACTTATATACTGCCTCTCTTTGGCCATTAGATTGCTCCTCTGGCTTTAATTCAAGGCGGTTTACATGGGCAGGCTTTATCTCTAAACCCGCAAGGGTTTTTTACAAATTACAGAGAAGTTCTATCTTTCAAGAACTACAAACAACATACAGATGGAACTTCCGTGTAGTGGTTTAGTCCTTCTTTCTGGCCACACGATTGCCTTCCTGCTGGCTGATAAACAGCTTCTCTGCTCCCACCAAAGAAACAGCTGGCCCAGCACAACTCCCCTCTCACAGGCAGCTGGAGACAGCTCTTATCATTTGCACTTCTCAAGGTCTGCCGCTCACGGAGACTTCCGGTGTTGTCGAACTGGCGACCTTCGGATCTTACCTTCGGGCAAATGGAGGCTTTAACCCTCTTGACTAAACCTTCTGCCCACTAGATCAGTATTGTTGACCAGAGGCGTAGCTAGAGGGGCATCCCAACACTAGGTTTGGCACACAGCTGCTCCCCCTCCTCTTTGGAGCCAGCATAGCCCCCATTTTGCTCTTGCCGCTGGGAAGGGCTCCTGATTGCACCCACTTCCCGCATGGTTTTATATAGGAAGAAAACTTCCGCTGGCTTTCAGTCAGGTTTTTCCCCCCAATTAACATGTGGGGGAAGGGGGTGTAATCCAGAACGGAACCTTTGTAGGGGAATAGTTCTAAACAGTGATGTCATGCAGGGGGAACGCAGGGGAACTCAGTTCCACTAGTTAAAATTAGGGCTGACTCCGCCCACTTCACTCTCCCTCCTCCCCCCTCTCAATTCCTCTGCAAAGAGCTTTTCTTCTTGGTTGGCCGGCACTCAGAGGGTTAAAGGGAGTGACTCCGGATTCCTAGGGGGGGTGAAGGCAGTGATGTCATTCAGGGGGAACGGACCAGAACGGGCGTTCCGGATCCTAACAGGCTCCGTGACTGGTTCCGGGTTCCCAACAAGTGCCAATCAAAAGTGAGTTCCTGTTCCTAAATAATTTGAATGACACCACTGGTTCTAAATCTCCCCCAATCCCTTGCTGCAATGGCACTGTATCTTGCACTCATCCCCTCGGGGGGGGGGGGAAATGAGGAAAGGGGAGGGGGGCAAAATCCCCTACCTCCAGTGGCAAGGAGTTCCATTGCAGCCCACAGCTGCAGCCAGCACTTCACTCTGTAGTTGACACTGTGGCATGGTGGCACTGTGGCACTTTTGATGCCTCAGTGTGAGAGTGTTGGGAAGTGGAGCATTTCCACTGGGTGCCCCCCTCCTGCGTACGGCCCTGAGTCTGATTGGCACCCCCTCCCAAGCAGTTGGCTGTGATGATTTTGCCTGGTCCTTCACTACTGCCACTCATCCTAGGAGCGTGGGGGGGGGGAGCGTGGGGTGGCCCTGCAAAAATGTTTTGGGTTGGGCCTTTATTGTAGCTAACCAAACTTAATGAAAGTCAGGAAGCCAGCAGAACATCATGAACATGTGCCCATGAACATCAGCAACCACATAAATCCAAGCAAATAAGGCAAAAAGGCATGGTACCTTAGTTAAGACTTGTATTGGTAATAGGTTCCAAGGGATTAGGCAGGTTGAGTTATCAGCAATACAATCCAGGTCCAAACACAGTAAGCAATCAGATGTTCCAGGCAGTAACCAGTAATTCTATAGGACTTCTTAACACATATTCCAAGTTCATAAATACTGTAACACACACTGGTCACAGAACACAGCAGATACGCTAACTCTCACACACTGGCTAGAAACACACTGTCTGGAGAGAAGCTTCTGGATGCTGTTTATATCCATCACAGTGGTAACTCACTTCAGGCGAGTGTGCTTTGCAGCACATACTTACAGCATACAGCTGTGCTGTGTTGCCTTAACTAGCTGCTCTTCTTTCAGTATTTCCCAAGCTACAAAATTTCCTTAGTCTGTTCTCTTTAAGCCTATTACAGCTTCACAGCCTAACAGCCTTGCAGTGCCCTGTGCATGCATCCCCCCCCATGTTCAATGTAGGCACATCCCGGACTAAACAGGAAGTGCTTGCATCAGTGCTAAGTGGCTCCTCTCCTTTCATCATCCCAATGAATGCTAATGCAACCGTGACTAATAAGCTATCGGAGAACTGTTTACATAAACAATTACCCAGGCTGATGTGTGCGGTGTTGTCACCTGGGTGGGTGTGTAGCTGGATGGGTTGGTATCAAGGGCTCGATCTGACAGACGGCCACAAAACTGCTCCCCTGTCAATCTTCTGCCCTACAGCAAATTGCACAAGAAGACTCGGGCGTCTTGTTGATCCACCACCGCAACTATGAAACTGCTCCCGCTTGGACTGCTGCTGACGATCTCAGCAGGTAAGGGAAAGGTAACGCAACTCTGAGCGCTCCAACTCGCCTTGTCGGCCTGGGACAGTCCCTACTCTCCGGTGCCTGTCCCAGCTAAATAACTGTATTTGGTTCCTTGTTTGTCCTCTTGGGAATGCTGCATTGAAAAACTTGTCCGGATGAAATGCCAACGCTGCCACATTTCAGGATTTAGGGTGCAATCCTAACCTGGCGTTATGCCGGCACAAGTTAGAATGGCGCATGTCTGTGTGCTGGTCTCTCTGACCCTGAGAGTGGTCCAAGCATTGCAACACCTGCAATACTTACCATGCTGTCCCCCCTGTTTTGGGATGAGAGGGGGAGATGTTACAATCCCCCACCAGGGCTGTTATTTCTAGCAGGGCTTTTCAACTTTGATTTGGCAAGTACCGCTTTTCCAAGTGCCGTCTCTGGAGGGTGCTCAATTGTTCGATCCCACTCCTGCCACCAGCAATGGGCAGTAGTGCCCAGGGGGTACTACTAGGCTTCTTCTATTGCCTAGTAGGCGTGCCTTACGGTGTCCCTTGTTCTGGCCAAACTTTGCTGGCCTAACTCAAGGTTAGGATTGTTCTCTCAGAACCACTGCTGTCTGTTCCCAAAGGAAGAGCTGGCCTTACTGGTATCAAATATCGTGCCAGCCACCAACGCTGCCATTTTTCCTTCTCCCCCCACTTCCTGTGTTCAAACAGGAAGAGAGGAATGGGACAGAACAGGAAGTGTGGAGAGGAGAGAGGTAGGCTAGAGTGTCAGAACTGGACAGCCAGAGTCTTTCCACTCCCCTTTTCCTTTAAATCCAGGAAGCCAGCAGCTCCCAAACTGTGGGTCTGTGACCCTCCAGCAAGTCACAACCCAGTTTTGGGGTTGGTTGCAAAACTAACAAGGCTGATTAGGCTTTGTGCATCAAGGGGGCAAGGACTGCTGCCCAATCACCATCGTAGCCACAGAGGCCCCTGTCAAGGTCCACCCAATCGAACATCCATTGGAAGAATCCCAGTAGATACCACGTGGACTGCTAGAAATTGGCCAGGCATCACCTTCTCTTCTGCCCAGCCCTGTTGCAATGTTGCAGATGGAGAAGGCTGCTTTTCGATAGTGGAGGATTCTCCAGGATCTTTCATGGTATCAGGGCCGGCCTTAAGCCAATGCGACCAATGTCATCACATTGGGCCCCACACTTTGGGGGCCCCCGCACTAGCACAGCAAGCATATCACCAGCTGCTGAGCCAGAATTTCTATGGGCTGTAGGCAGTGATGTCATCCGGGCGCACCAGGAACCGGAACGCCCGGATGATTGGCAGCCCTCTGCCCCTATGGCGGAGGGCAGCCACGCCTCCCTGCGCCTCACAGCGCCCGAATCGCTCCATTTCAGAGCGATTTGGGACACGAGGGAGGGAGGGCAGGCCCAGGAGCAGCTCGCCCGTCTTCCAGAGAGGCGGTGTGGCCCGGGCCCGTCCGCAGAACTGGCAGAACGGTGTACCGGGCCGTTCCGCCAGGATGACGCCACTGGCTGTAGGTCAGTGGGGCAAGCAGAACAGCTTTGCCTTGGGCCTTTCCACCTGCCCCTGCCTGTAAACTGGCCAAAATGGGCCACCTTTAAGAAGTTGGTGGTGACACGGTAGTGACACCAACTATTTCCAAGTGACACCACATGCAGAAGTGCTTTTCTTTTGGGGGCCCCATGGGAATGCTCCACACTGGGTCCCGCCGCTCCAAGAGCTGGCCCTGCATGGTATATACTGGTTTGCTTTTCTGTGTTCTCGCAGCGCTTGCTCAGGACAATCAGCCGGGTCACGACGCCAGTCGGGTCATCGGAGGCTACCGCTGCGAAGACTTTTCGCGACCCTACCAGGCAGCTCTTGTGACTGGATACCGAGGAAACTGGAACATTTTCTGTGGAGGGAGTTTAGTGGCTCCCTGCTGGGTGCTCACTGCAGCCCACTGCAGGCCCCGAGCTGGGTAAGTCTAAGGGCAAGAAAGGGGCATGCACAGGGAGGACTAAGCAGGCCCGGCCCATCCAAGTGACCAACTGAGGCAGTAGCCTCAGGCAGGAGATTGGTGAGCGGAATCCAACTCCTTTCACCCATTTGTTCCTCATCCTCAGTGGATTGGAAAAAGAAGAGGGAAGTGGAGCAGAACCGGAAGTGTGGAGGAGAGGTGGGCTGGAGTGACCATCTGCCAGGGATGCTGTGGCAGTTGCCCACATTGGCAGTGGGCTGGACTAGATGACCTCTGGGACACCCTCCAATTCTAATACTCCGTGATTCTATGACTTGTGCTTGGCTCCAGTAGGATTTTTCTTGTTGTTGTTCTTGTTCAGTTGCTAAGTCATGTCCGACTCTTCGCGACCCCATGGACCACAGCACGCCAGGCCTCCCTGTCCTCCACTAGCTTCCAGAGTTTGCCCAATTTCATGCTCATTGCTTCGGTGACACAGTCTAACCATCTCAGGATTTTTCTTACGTTCTTCTTAAGCTTGGTTCCCTGGCGCACTCTGCCGTCTGCTCGTGACTAGATCTGCTCAGGTCCTCCTCGGAGAGGAATATTATCTGGGGGTACACAGTTTCATTTGGGTCCCTTTTGGGGGCGGGTACAAAGTTTCTTTTGGGCCCTTTCCCTTCTCCATTGGACTATAATTTTCATCCAATCACTGGATCATAATGTCTACCAATTATGATATACAAAACTACGTAGGCTTACCCAAAATGTGGATTCTTCACACGGTATAAGGAAACATCTTCTGAGATCCCAGGAAATTTCTGGCTCCACCTCCTTCAGCTCCTGAATCCCCTTTTTTTACCCCAGGCCCTAATATGACATACCCCCTACACACACACACACACACACACACACACACCCTGGTGAGATTGGAAAATGTAAGTTCCTAGAACATTTTCAGGCTCCCTCCTTTGGCTCCTGCACCCCATTTTTTACCCAGGATGCAATTGTATCCCAGTGCGATTTAGCCCCAGATTTGCTGCATTTTGCAAGGGTGTGAACGGCCCACTATGGACAAGAACTGGCCTCTCTGAACACTCTCTGATCA
>JAJKFI010020622.1:0-17895 GCA_029204185.1 Lerista edwardsae | reverse complement strand
AATAATAATAATAATAATAATAATAATAATAATAATAATAATAATAATAATAATAAAGTTAGATGGCTCCCTGTCCCAAAAGGGCTCACAATCTAAAAAAAATGCAGAACATCCCCAGTGACAGCCACTAGAAAAGACACTGCGCAGGGGTGAAAAGGGACAATTACTCTCCCCCTGCTATATATAAGAGGAACACCACTTGAAAAAGTGACTTTTGCCCAGTTAGCAGGGATCTCTTTCCCTCCTCAATCTACGTAATCGTTGCACAACAGTTTGAATCCATTGGATAAGGTTGCCAACTGATCAGAACAGAGGCAATTTGGTGCACTTGTGCTTTTTAATGGCAGGGTGCTTTTTACAGCAGTCAACAGGGGGAAAGGAGTCCTCATTTCTACGGAGGAGTGTTGACTGCCTCTCCATCCTTCCAGAGTCCTCTGCGGTTCTCCCTACCCACGCCCATTGGCTGCATTTTGTGTGAAGGAAGGGCAGTAAATTGGGGGTTTCTCCCGTCTCTGGCACGAGAGGAATGACTGCATCCCACTTTGCGAGTTTGGCCAAGCAGCGGTGGCACCCAAATAAAAAACGAGTCACCCAAGAGACTGGGCGACAGAATGCAGAGCATTGTGAGAAGGGTACGCAGGGTTAATGATGGAGAAGTGCGAGGTGGTGCCCATGGATGTTCCAAGAGGTTGGCACCTGGCTGCTAGTAAAATCTCAGAAGGCTGTGCTGTCGAAAGCGGGACGACTGGTCTTTGAAGTGCGCGACGGGTTGTGTCAAGTGGGCGGGCTCATCTCGCTCAGCCCAACGCTGAGTCCGGTGCTGGGAAGGGTGAAGTTCTTTTGCCACGCTTTGGAAGAGGAAGAAACAAGCAAGCCTCTCTGCTGCCTCTGTGGCTTGCCCATTGTGGATGCATCACTTTCTCTGACCACAGAGGCCTCCCTTGAAGCAAGAATACAGGTAACCAAGGTTCCAGGTAACTATTGTATCAATGTCATTCTTTTGCTGCCATTGGGGTGGTGAGGGGGGTGGACAATTGGGCTTGTAGGCAGTGGCGGATCTAGGGGGCAGGGGGGCAAGAGCCCTGGGCGCCATCTTGGGGCTGTCTAGGGGGGGCACCAGTGGCCCCTGCAACATTGTGTGGGTAGACCTGGTCTCCGGAGCCCAGGTCTACCCATTGGGACCAGCCGCGAGTAGACCTTGGCTCCCTCGAGGGGAGCCCAGGTCTACCCGGGGCTGCTTCTTGTGGGTAGACCTGGGCTCCCATGGGGGCGCACTTCTATTGGGTGCCCCGGGCGCCATTTTGACTAGGTCCGCCCCTGCTTGTAGGGACAGAAAGCAATATTTGATTTCAGTGTTCTCATTTTTATTCCGCCTTTCTTCCATGGACCTCCCAGTGGTGTAGATAGTTCTTCCCCTACTTTTGTCCTCACAAGAACCCTGTGAGGTATGCCAGTCTGAGAGAGAGAGAGAGAGAGAGAGAGAGAGAGAGAGAGAGAGACTCTCACTCGTTCACTCTCATTCTCTCTCAACATTGCCCAGGCAACCATGGCTGAGCAGGGCTTTGAACCTGGATCTCCCAGGTGTGAGCCCAATTCCCAAAACACTGTCCCATCAAAGCTCTCACCTTTGAAACTAGCAGGGCTTCGCATAAGCTCAAATGAGACATGTGCCAACATTTGCCACGGTGGCTCCCTTTATTTACCTCTGGATGCAAATGCAGAGGGCTCCTTTTCAGCAGCTGTCTCCTGTTGTCATGCAGGAGTAAAAAAAAGTGACATCTGCCAAGATTCCCTATGCTACACAACATTTTAGTGGCACCTTAGCTCTGTTCTCCTGTGCATCTGTCCATCATGTACACCTGTGCAGGCATGCGGCTGCCCTCTTTCTAGGGCTTTTCAGTTCCTTGGTCTGGAAAGCATCAGATTTTGTCTCCACACTAGGGTTGACAACTTTCAAACCATCCCCTGAAGCTTTCCGTAGAGCGGCCCTTTGATAGTCGGCAACGAGCTGCTTGTGAGTCGCGTCATGCCAGGAAAAGCATCACCTGCTGGCCAGACGCAAATCTGTCCATGCCAGACAGTTGGAAATCCCTGTTTCAGAACATTGCAAGTGTCTTAAAAGCAGGGGCATCAGTGTAACTGCAAGCCTTCACCTGCAATCCTAGCCTCCCTTATCCTGAAAGCCAGCCTCAGGGTACACAACAGGACTGGCATCTGAGCAGATATGCGCAGGCTTGCAACGCAAGTGATTTGGAGTGTCATTGCCAAGTTGCCACTGATGATTTTTTGTTCAGCTTGCCAGAACGTTCCTGGAGCCAGGTGACCCAACAACGGCCTGTTCTCGTGACAGATATGGGGCTTTGGCTGTTGGTTCTCCTTTTGGCCTCTGCAGGTAAGATCTTGTGCTTGGTATCTAACAGCAGGGCCGGCCCAGCCACGCAGCCAACTGAAGCTGCTGCATCAGGCAGAAGATTGGTGGGGGCATCCATCGCCTACTTGCCTCCGCTGTTCCTCCTTCTCCTTCCACTCCCTGGATTGGAAAAGGGTAGGAAGAGGAAATGGGGAAGAGGAAATGGGAATAGGAATAGGAAATGGGGAGGGGAATGTTGAGATGGACCACTGGAGAGTGGGAAGAGTAGAGGCTGGCACATCATTGGGGAAGGGGTGGCAGCATTTGGCATGCCACCTTGGGCATCAGGAGGTCTTGGACCACCCTGATAATATTATTGTTTATATAGAGCAGTGTTTCTCAAACTTAGTGGGTCACAACCTGATGCCAGGTGGGTCCTGGAAAGCGACGAGCAGCCCTCTTGGAAGTTGCAGACCTTACTCTGGCTATATTCCTTTTGTGAGTGTTAACACTTTGAATTTTGAAGTGAACGTTTTTTTAATACAGCGTTTTGTTTTCAGTTCAGTGCCTTTACCATAATATTTTGCCGTTCTCATCTTGCTGTCTGTCAGGGATGTGTCATGGTTGTGCTACCGCTGCAGTTCAAGAATGCCAGTTTGCATTCCAGGAGTGCCATTTCGATGGTGTCGCAATGATGACACTTCCTGCTTGATGATGTCACTTCCGCCTCTGACGGTCACTTGTGGCAGGTCCTGACATGAGTGCTGTTCTAAAAAGTGGGTCCCAGCTAAAATGTTTGAGAACCAGTAATATAGAGCTTTAATGCGTAGGGTTCTCCCAGCTTGTTGTACTCCTGTTCATTCAAAACAGGACTGGTGTGAATGCAGGCCAAGCTCCAGGTAAGTGAAGTAGAAAGTGGCTGCTTTGGGTCTTGGAGGCATTCTGAGGGCTGAGGGGGGGCCGCTGCATGTGGCCTCCTTGGCCCTCAGAGCACCCTCTACTCACAACCAGAGCACAGCTTGGAGGGCTCAGACTGTGCCAGCAAGGTCAGGAGAACCAGAGGTTCATAGGAGACCAGAGGCTTGACACGGACTGGATAGAGGTTCTCCCAGGGCCACATCTGGCCCTCGGGGCGGGGTTTGGGGACTCCTGCTCTAGATCACCTGTCCATGCCCACCTGGTGCTTTCATAAGCAGCCTGGTGAGTGGGGGCAGCCCAGAGGGAGAAGGGGGTTACATAAGAACATAAGAAGAGCCCCGCTGGATCAGGCCAAAGGCCCATCTAGTCCAGCTTCCTGTATCTCACAGCGGCCCACCAGGTGCGCCAGGGAGGCATGAGACAACAAGATGCCTGCATCCTGTTACCACTCCCTTGCACCTGGTACCAGTAGCCCACCACCTTTGTAAAGAGGTTGCACAATCTATCATTGCCCACGATAAGCAATGATGGATTGTGCAACCTCCTTACAAAGTTGGTGGGCTACTGGTACCGGGTGCAAGGGAGTGGCAACAGGATGCAAGCATCTTGTTGCCAGAAGGGAATCAGAATGTCAACCAAGGAACACTTTGTGCATGCAAGAAGTGCCACACATGCAAAGTATTATTTATTTATTTATTTGAAGAATTTATACCCCGCCTTTCCCATGCCAAAGCAAATGCCCAAGGCGGCTTACACGGGCAGGCTAGTCTAAACCACCATTTTTTTCCCAATGGGTTTTTTTTATAAATCTACAGTATTCTTGTGATCCACCACTCCTCAGTCCCAGATGTAGCCCTCACAGTGTGGTTCTCTCCACTGGCTGCCTGCCATCAAGCCTCAGCAGGCAATCGCAGGTCAAGCCTGGACAGGTCCTCAAGGTCGTATTCCCTTCTTTGCCAGCTGGCCTCCTCACACACTCCACCGCAACTCTCACTTGCGGTGAGCTAATCAGCTCCACAGTGACTCCGTTCTGCCACCACAGGTACTGCAGCTTGTCACAGCCTGGCATTTGTCTCCCATCCAAAAGCAAACCGCAGATTTTCCTGCTTAGCTTCAGGCAGTACCAGCAGCTCAACCATCAGTCCATACCTCCTGCCCACACCTATTAACTGTCTATCAGCTGCTTGGTGCCTTCACCCGTCTTCTTTCTTTGGACAGGGGCTGCCAAGATGGCACCTAGAATGCTGCGGGGTTTCCAGTGCGTTGAACACTCCCAGCCCTGGACGGCGGCCCTCTTCGATGGGTGGAAGTTTCACTGCACAGGGACGCTGATCAACAAGCAGTGGCTGGTCACCGCTGCCCAGTGCTACACGGGTCGGTAGGTCGGCCTGCAGGAAGTGCAACGCGCTTTAGGGTGTGCTGGCCAAACCAAGAGGTGGCCATCCTTATTATCTAGATAGGGCAGCGAGTGAATCCAGGGGGCGGGGTTAGCGGTGACATAAATATACCCAAAACAATGCTGATTCCAATTATTTCCAATGGGTTTTCGCATGATGTTTAGGGCTTATTTGTGTACTCCAGAAGTAAAAACTTACCAAAATAACAACGTGTGATTGTGGAGAAACATCAGTGGTAACCATATTATGAGTTAATATGCAATTCCAAGGTTTAATTCCGCGTAATTATATTACTGAACATACCGGACGAAATGCCCCTTGCTGCCTATGTAAACTCGGATTGCACTGCTTTGACAGGCTTATTTTTTGAAATCTACACAACCAAAAATAAAGTGTGAACGGGAAGGAAAGAAAAAAAGGGGAGGGTGGGCAAAAATTAGATAAATATGTAGGAAAATTACATTAAAATCTCTCAATGTATAACACAAGCAGTTGTCAATAGGAGAGTAGTTCTTTTTCACTTCTAGGCTATTAAGAGTATTTTTTTAAACTTCTACACTCACCCCCCCCCAAAACAAACCCTATTAATGTTCGGAATTTCAAAAATATTACAGTAGAAAAAGGAAGGCGGGGAAAAAAAGTGTAAACGGGAAGGGGGGGAAAGGGGCGGGGTTATACCCGGAAGCTTCAAGTATGTGACGTCATGCCCTCTCTATGTATAATAACTCTATGGGCCAAACTTTGCTGGCCTAACTGTGCCGGCCTAACTCCAGGTCAGGATTGCACCCTAAAGGGCAGAGTTGCTGGGAGGTGAGATGAAGTTTCTTTTTTTAGGGGATTTCCCAGGGAAGGCACTAGCCAATTAAATCGTTCCTGTGCCTCATGGGTTTCTGCTGGAAATTTGCAGAACTTTTGCTTGCAGAGCCTCTCGTTTTATGTTCTGCTCCTTGTGCCACAGTTTCCTTTACGTGAGTCTCGGGGAACACAACCTGATGCATTTTGAATTGACGAGGCAGGTGAAGATTGCAACCAAGACCATCCGGCACCCTTTCTACGACAGCTACAGCAAGGACAATGACATAATGTTGGTCAAACTCCTGACGCCGGTCCTCATCACCAAGGATGTTAAGCCCATAGCGCTGCCGAGTAGCTGCCCAGCACCTGGCAGCTATTGTGTGCTGGTTGGTTGGGGCAACACCTTCATGCAGAAAGGTAGAGGAAACTAGACAGCAATTGATTGGGGGCTTGCTTGAGACGACACTGCACGATACATTGACAATCCATGTTTGGAACTCATAGCATCAGTTTCCTCATGCAATAGGAGGTGTCACTTCCTGTTGTGACATCACTTCCAGGGCATCATTTTGCCCTCTGCCCAGGGCTACACCTTTATTAGCTATGCCAGTGAAACAAACCCCTCTTTTTTCCCCAGGGTATCCCCCAGGCATCCTGCACTGTGGGAACATCACCACCCTGTCTGACAGAGAATGTCTGGATGTCTATCCCACGGTTCTGCTGAGGCATATGCTCTGCGCCACTGTGAAGGCAGGGGGCTCGGATTCTTGCCAGGTAAGGCAAGGGGGGATGTCACCCTCCACACATATTTCACACTGAACTCATGGTCTTCTCTATGGTCTCCACCTCTTGTGATGTCACTTCCAGCTTCTAGAAGACTCTTCCAGGTTGTGTGGTTCTATTTCTAGGGCGTCAGTAGCAACAGATTTCTGTCCCTCTTCCTCCGCTGTTGGAGGAAGAGGGACAGACAATATATTATTAGCCCTAGAAATGGAGCTAGAGAGCCTGGAAGAGTTTTCCAATGAGTTTCAACCACTGCGCTCCAAACTCCCATGGCACAACTGCAAACCTTTCGTGGCACACCAATGTGGCATGCCGGTTGAAAATTGCTGGCCTAGAAGTTCTCTGGCATTTAAGAGTGTGTAGCCAACAGTTATAAGTAGAGAATCTACTGATACCAGTAGGGACAATCCATAGCAAGATGGGCACCGCACCTAGTGGTTAGTGCCTTGTGTCCACCTTCCGACCTCACCTTTTTAAATTGAGTAAATCAGAAATGATCTGGGAAAATTTAAGTTTGCTGCCATCTCTCAAGCAGAGGAGCCAGGGTAGGGCTTTTTTCCCAGGGCCCCCCAAAAACCTGGTTCTTATGATGTGATACCTCTGCAGGGGGACCCCGGCTCACCACTGGTCTGTGATAATGAACTGCAGGGCATCGCTTCTTGGGGCTTTGAAGAATGCTCAGAGCTGAAGAGCCCCAGTGTCTTCGTCAAGGTCTGTAATTACATCAACTGGCTGGAGGAGACCATTTCTTCAGCTTAACCTCGCTGCAGAATACAGTTCTCCAGGGCTCCCATCCACTCTCAGATTGCTAAGTAAAGATCCATCAAAATATTCCGATGTGTGCCTCTTCGCCTTGACACATTGCAGAATTTCATGAAGAACGCAGTGAAACAAACTGGAGTGTAATATCTTCATTCTCTCAAACGTTACGGCCAAAACACACACACGAAAATGAAAATACAACTCTGATGTCACTTCATGTTGTGACGTCACTTCTGGGGCATCATTTTGCCCTCTACATTGGGTTACACTTTCACTATCTACACCAGTGCCTGACACATACATTGAGAACCTCTGGCATAACTTGTCTGTCATCACTGATCTCATTGCTGGTCCTTACCGAAGCCAAAAAGGAACAGTGAGCTTCCCAGGATGCTATTTTGAAAGCCATCAGTGTAAGCTTTCATGAAACACTAATTGCTGAACCAGGCAGGTTCCAAGCCCAGGGGTGTAGCTAAGGGCGCAATCCTAAACTGAGTTAGGATGGCATAAGCTAATCCAACAACGTTTGGCCAGCACAAGGGGCACCATAAAGTATGTTTGGACCACTCTCGGAGTCAGAGAGGGCAGCACACAGACGTGCTCCATCCTCCCTGACTCCGAGAGTGGTCCAAACGCCACTCCCTTGTATCTGGCATTCTGAGGTAAATTTCTGAGGTAAAATTCTGAGGTAAATATGAGGTAAATAAAGCAAAGTCTAGCCAGCACAAGGAACACCATAAAGTATGTTTGGAGCATTCTCGGAGTCAGAAAGGCCAGCACACAGATGTGAGCCATCCTCCCTGACTCCAAGAGTAATCTAAACATGCTTTATGGTGGCTCTTGTGCTGGCCAAACTTTGCTGGATTAGCTTATGCTGACCTAACTCCAGTTTAGGATTGCGATCTAAAGGAGTGCAGGGGTGTATGCAATTGCACCAACCAACAAGCTTGGGGGGGGGCAACAAACTGTGCTTGACATTAATGGTCAAAATGGTGAAAACCTTGGTATGTATGAATTGTTATATGTCATTGACATAGATGACATCATGTTATATGTTGTTGGAAAAGTAATTTAATGCAGAATGCAATGAAAGAAACCAGGGTGTTTATCTTCACTCTGTCAAAAGCTATGGCCAAAGAACCAGAGATAACAAAAACACCACTATGATTGCTCAAACGTCACACCCCCTGATGGATGTGCACTCAATGTGCATCCTGCTGGTTCTTTTAAACTGCTGGGCAGAGAAATTCCACTCCCATGATCCTCCCTGTCTGGACAGTTTAGAAGGAGGGCAGGAGGTAGAGACAGTGGATCAACAGCAGGAAGTGGTGGTAGTGACTACTTCCTCCCCCCTTCACCCCCAGCTCCATCATCAATACCTTTTGGTATCTGTGCTAGAGATAGGCTCCCTCAGCTCACCCACCCACCCACTGTGGCTACCTTACTTTCTTCCACCTTGCTGTGTTTGGAAAGAGCAGAGTGGGCTGGAACAAGGAAGTTGGGAGTGGCACCACCAGCCCAATCCCAAAACAGGAGGATCAAAACAGAGCAGCAGGGGACATCCGCGCGGGCAAAGGAGGACAAGCTGAGCATATTGCAGAGGTAGCCACTGGGCAAAGCAAGCAAACTCCTGTTAAATCCCTGTGTGCTTGGCAGCATAGGTGCAAGGCTCAGAAAAAAAGGGGGCAACCTTCCATGCCTCAGAATTTCCAGGCTGGAAAATTGGTTAGGATTGGTCCCTGAGGCTTGCTAGGCAAAATGGGGATAAAATAAAACTATCCCAGGAAAACAGCAGCAGTCAGAGCAGATGAGATGTCTGCACACAGTTTGAATGTGCACATTTTGGGGGGCTACTCATGGATGGATTGTGGAACAGCCAAGCCAGCCACAGCAGCTGCAATCTGGGAAAGGAATCCGACTGCCCGAGGCTCAGATACTAAAGAGCAAAAGAACACCAAGCCAAAAAGGGGATCTAAATCACAGGTGAGCAACAAGGCGAGCCTGATGTCACTCCAGAACAGAAAGTGGAATGTGCTGAGCAAGTCTGTGCAATGCAATTGGCCTAATTACCAGCTGGTGACATGGCGATCATGCTGACATTGCGCACACTTTGGCAGCATTGCGCATCAGACGTGTCCTCTCTGCTGGGGTGAATGCATCAGAGAACCCACCCAGCACTGAGACGCCAGGACGTAGCCCCTTGCATCGACACTCTTCGGGAGAAGTTTGGGGGTTCCTGCAAGTGAAGAGCTATCGGGGAGGAATGTTGCAGGAGCCCTCGTAAATGCTAATTACCTGATAATTATTTAGGCGCTCCAGTCATTTCACTGCCTGTTGGAACCCGCCAAGCAGAACTGCCCTGGGCAGGCAGATAGATTCCCAGGTCCTTGCTACATTCATTAGGCCGAGGAGATGCAAGGTTCAGCGGCTCAGGCTGTAATTCTGGACAGATTTAATGGGGAGTCAGTTCTATAAGAACATAAGAAAGCCCTGCTGGATCAGGCCAAAGGCCCATCTAGTCCAGTTTCCTGTATCTCACAGCAGCCCACCAGGTGCTCCAGGGAGCGCACGAGACAAGAAGATGCCTGCATCCTGTTGCCGCTGCCTTGCACCCGGCACTCTGAAGTAGCCTACTACTAATGTAAGGAGGTTGCACAACCCATCATGGCGTATAGGATTAGGGCTGTAAAGTGCATTTGGTCCACTCTCAGAGTCAGAGAGGATTGTGCACATCTGTATGCTGGCCTCTCTGACTTTGAGAGTGGTCCAAACATACTTTACGGTGTTCCCTTGTATTGTGCCAGCCAAATTGCTGGCCTAACTCCAGGTTAGGATTGCACCCTAAAAGTCACTGTAATTACTGTTGGAAATCGTGATGTGATTTCTTTATTTATATTTTCCCTTCCATCCATTATGGGGCTTGGGGTGGTTTAGGGTACCAAGGCTGGGATGGCTGAAGCCCCCTCGACTGCCACAAAGTGACTGTATCATGTGTTGTCAGACCATTGCATGAACTGCTTTGGGGTCCTTTTTACATTTGCTGATAAACAGCATTCAAGAGAAGCTCAAGGTGAGCCACAGAGGTCTCGGGCTCTGCCTGTATAGGTGGTTTATAGCATTATATAACATTAATGCCTCCACCTTAATTTGTCCATTCAGGGACTACTATCTGTGAATTTGCTACCCGCAAGGATTTCCAGGAATCCCTAGCGGATAATGAGGACTGACTGTAATTGCCCCTCTCTGGGAATTGCTCCATCTAGTTTCAAGTCCTACAGGAAGTGCATTAAACCAGTGTAATGCAGCCGCCAAGAGACTGAGCTATCAATCAACACTTTGCCTTTGTCCTACACTCAGTGGCCTTTGGCAAGTCACTCCCTCTCCACCTCAGTCTTCCCCATCTGCAAGATGGGGATAATAATACTTGGCCAGGGACGAACGGAGGCCCGAGCACGCCCATGTCAGGCAACGAAACCACGCCCCCAGGACATCGCCCCACTGCCATGCGTCGCCATGCCACGCCTCCCTGCGCCCGGAATAGCTCCATTTTGGAGCGAAACGGAAGAGAGGGAGGGCGGGAGGGCCGAAGAGCGCATGGTTTCCTCCGCGGACTCCGTGCAATGGTGCCCCGCCCCCCTGCCGCTGCCTGGCGCCCATGGCTCGCGCCACCTCGGACTACAGGATAAATACGCCTCTGTACTTGGCACACATGATGCAAATGTTACTTATATAACACACAAAAAAAAAACACCCCGCAGATGCTAAGTATTTTATACATTATAATACACTGTTTATTTTTTTATATTCTGTTATGTTTATTTATTTATAAGATTTTTACCCCACCTTTTTCCCCAGTAAAGAGGACTCAAGGCAACTTAAAAAATTAAATAAAACAATATATTAAAAGCAAACATTAAAATAACAGCATCGTTAACACAGCACAGGACCCAGGAACAGCCAGTATTGTATATTGTTGTATACAATTATCTATAGTATATATTAAGTTCACTGCCATATTTTAATAAGAAAATTTTTTAAAAGCAAATATCGAGCATTCTTATTTAATCACTGATTTCCTTCTTTAAGTTTCCCTTTCTTCAATAGCAAAACAATACTATGAAGAATACTATTTAAAAGGCTTCAATGTGGGCTTTTTTTGCCCATATTGAAACCACATTGGGCAAGTTTTAAGTTGGATTTTATTACATTAAGATGGCCACAAATCAGGTCTATAGGGGGGGAAAAAACATGAAGAAAAGTGGAAATTCAGACCTGGATACAGTGACTATAGAATTGGGCTGCCCGTTAGCGACCTGGAAATGCCAGGTTTGGGATGCTCTGTGAAAAATGAGTGAACATAGCATGGCGAATTAATAATAATAATAATAATAATAATAATAATAATAATAATAATAATACTTGTATTTATATACTGCCTTTCTTAGGTCATTAAATTACTCCTCTGACTTTAACTCAAGGCGGTTTACATAGGCAGGCTTTATTCATAAACACAAGGTTTTTACAAATCACAAGAAAGTTCTATCTTCCAAGAACATACAACATACAGATGGTACTTTCATGGTATAGTCTTCTTTCTGGCCACACAATTTGCCTTCCTGCTGGCTGATAAGCAGCTTCTCTGCTCACACCAAAGAAGCAGCTGGCCCAGCACACTCCCCTCTCACAGGCAGCTGTAGCTCAGCTCTAATCAGTTGCAGTTTACAAGGTCTGCCGCTCACGGAGACTTCTGGTGATCCCGAACTGGCGACCTTCGGATGTCACCTTCAGGCAAACGGAGGCTTTAACCCTCACGACTACAACCTCCTGCCCAGGGACTCCTGCCCTCCTGCCCAGAATTAGGGACTAGGGACATATTAGGGACATAGCAAAGGACTAGGGCAGAAGCATCCATTTTTACCATGCATACTTGACATGGCCAACAGGCTTGCAAGCATTGTAATAGCAGCGGTTTTCTTCCCTACAAGCCTATTAAAATGGGAAAGCCTCCAAATACTTCAACACCAAACTAGGACATGGCACAAGCTTACACAATTGGTGTTTGACCCACCAAGCCGAATGCGACCTGCTAGTCACACGCAACAGCCACAAGCCTTGTTCACCTCTACTCCTGGTATTTCAGTTTTATCCTTTTTCACTATGGGACGGTAAGGCTTCTGGAGCAGTGGTTGAGTATTGTGTTCATCAGATCTGGGCCATTCTGGGGGCACTGCATTCGTCTTGGCCTCCCCTTCAGAATGGACCAGGGCATACTCATCTAGTCATCTAGACCACATCTAGTATGTTTGGACCACTCTTGGAGTCAGGGGGGATGGCGCACGTCTGTGTGCCGGCCTTTCTGACTTTGAGAGTGGTCCAAACATACTTTATGGTGTCCCTTGTGCTGGCCAAACTTTGCTGGCCTAACTGTGCCTGCCTAACTCCAGGTTAGGATTGCACCCTGATTGTAACATAAGCCGGAACACGTGTAGCAAAACTCAACCCTGTGTTTATGCCTGGAACTCCCCATTAAATGGCGTTATTTCTCTCTCTTCCCGTATTAAAAACGCCCTAGATTACACCATCAGCCTCCAAATCCTCAGGTTTCTCCATTGCCTGGCAGCATTCCAATACTTAATACAATCATGTTAGGGACTTGTTCTGTGGATGGAGCTTTTGTATTGATCAGAGATTGCTCCAATCCGTAAAACCTCAACGGGTGAATAGCTGGAGGCTGAATGTTCCTATGCATGAAGGATGTGGGGTTGGAACTCAACCTCAGAGAGCAGTTGGAGGGCAGCCACTTGATGCCCTGCTGGCCTCGCCTCTCTCCCACGGGGAAGATGTATGAGGCCAAGCATGCTCAAAGGATACTGTGTGGTTCCATGTGAGGTTTAAGTTGCCATGGGGCCCGTGCGCAGGGCACACCTGGAGATTGCAACACCTCTCACTGCACTACACCCTGATTGCAAACCCTCAACGGGAGCTGGGATTGTGTCATCCTCACGTACAGTACATCGTATTGTTCTCCGAGAGGCACACGCCCCTCTTTGTCAGGGCTCGGTCCTTCAGTGTGGACACATGGCGTGGTGAACAGAGGCATATGCAGAGAGAGACTGAAGGCGCTCCTGGCCCCGGGTGCAAGGCTGCAGGGGAAAGTCCAAGAGGCCACCCCAAGATGTTTAAACTTTTTTTTCAAGAAAACGTCTTTTAAACTTATTTTTTTCCATTTTTGGGGGGGGGTATGATTACAGCTATGAAATTACAAAGTAATATATAAATATAAATATAATGGGCAGAAGATTTAGCCGAGAGGGTTAATGCCTCCGTTTGCCCGAAGATAACAGCTGAAGATCCGAAGGTCGTGAGCTCGAGACTACCGGAAGTCTCTGTGAGTAGCAGACCTTGCAAACTGTGGCTGATTGAAAGCTGAGTTCCAGCTGCCTCGTGGGAGGAGGAGGGTGCTGAAGTCAGCTGCGTCTCTGGTGGGAGCAGAGAAGCCTCTTATCAGCCAGCAGAAGACAGACGGGCGGCTAAAGAAAGAAGGCTGAATCCAGAAAGAAAGATCTGTATGAGTGTTGTTCTTGAAAGACAGAACATTTCTGTAAATTGTAAAAACCTTCAGGTTTGTGAATAAAAGTCTGCCTATGTAAACTGCCTTGAGTTACAGTCATTAGAAAAATCTAGTGATCTTAAGAAAGGCGGTATATAAATACATTTATTATTATTATTATTATTATTATTATTATACAAACTTACAAAGTTAATATTCATTCCTTCAGAACGCAGCATTTAGGACAGCAAAGTTTGGCCAGCACATGGGACACCGTAAAGTATGTTTGGACCACTCTCAGAGTCAGAGAGGCCAATACACAGACGTGTGCCCTCCTCCCTGACTCCGAGAGTGGTCCAAACATGCTTTACGATGGCCCTTGTGCCGGCCAAACTTTGCTGGCCTAATTGCAGGTTAGGATTGTGCCCTGGGAAAGACCCCTGTATCTGAAACTCTGAATCACCTAAGGCAGGTTAAATACTGATCAAACCCTTGACTCAAAAGGAGGTGCTTCATCTGTTGACGTATGTTCTCCTCTAGTGGCCCCTGAAACGATGTGGAAATGAGATGTTGTAAGGGCTTTGGTGTAGGAGTCACTTTCCTCATGCTCTTCCGCTAAGTCAGAAGCAGCCCTTCAATGAACGGGAAGAAGCTTTCCTCTAGCGGAGGGTTGGAACCAAGGCTAGGAGTTGAGCTTCATTGCCACCCTCTTTCACCTTCCGGGGAGTGGGAAGCCAACTGAAAGCACTTGGGCAAGACTTCCCACGCACACCTCAAAGACATGCATCAAGTTGAACATGCAGCAGTTTGGACTACCAAAGCATGTTACACATGGGGCCCCTGAAGAGTGTTCTGGAGCATCTAATGATTCAGAGTTGGAGAAGACTCTTGAGAGTCCCCTGGACTGCAAGGAGATCCAATTGGGCAATCCTACAGGAAGTCCAGCCTGATTGCTCCCTGGAAGGACAAATCCTGAAGCTGAAGCTCAAATACTTTGGCCACCTCATGAGAAGAGAGGACTCTTTAGAAAAGACCCTCATGCTGGGAAAGATGGAAGGCAAAAGGAGAAGGGGGCGGCAGAGGAGGAGATGGTTAGATAGTGTCACCAAAGCAGTGGACAGAAAATTGGGCAAACTCCAGAAGCTAGTGGAGGACAGGGAGGCCTGGCGTGCTGTGGTCCAGGGGGTTGTGAAGAGTCGGACATGACTTAGCGACTGAACAACAACAACAAAGGTGTCCAGGCTACTAACCGGAATCCGTAGATTGAGCTTATTTGGTTGGCGTTGCAAGATGGCTGTTGCTTTCCAGTTTGCTTCTGGACAAAAATCAAAGTGCTGGTTTTAGGGCGCAATCTTAGGCATGCCCTCACGCCGACACTAGCTGAGAAATCAAGACAACGTATTCAAAACAGTGTAAGTATCAGCACTGGGCTATGGACAGCAACCACAGGAGAGTCAGGAGCCGGAACCAGAAGCCAGGAACCAGGACTGAGGAGTCAAGCCTCAAACCAAACCTGAAGCTACAAATCAGGAGTCGGTACTGAAGAGTCAAGCCGGAAGCCACAGACAGAAGCACACTAGAGCAAAGGAGATTCCATCACTTAGGCAAGGACCCATCTCCAAAAGGAAGCCGTTTCTATTCCTTCCTGTTCTAGAGGGATCCAGTAATTTATTTATTTATTTGAAGGGGGGTGTCCAGAGCCAGAAAGCCTGTTGCGTCCTTTGACAATGTTCCAGGCTGATGTGAACCTTTGACAATGTTCTTGCCACAGGAGAATGCCGCTGCCCAGGCTCAAGGCTCATCTCCAGCCTAAACAGCACCTGACAAAAAACAAAGACCAAATAACAAGCACCAATGCATCAATAACAATAGAACAAGCCAATCAAAATGCAGCAGATAAAACAATTGGTGGGAAAACATCTGGGAGACTAAACAGATGTTCCGCTGGGCTTGGTATGGAGGTTAAAGGGTGCAATCTTAACCTGGAGTTTGGCCAGTACTCGGGACACCATAATGTACTGTGCGCCATCCTCCCTGACTCTGAGAGTGGTCCAAACACGCTTTATGGTGGCCCGTGTGCCGTTCAAACTTTGCTGGCCTAACTCCAGGTTAGGATTACGCCCTAAATTGGTGCCAGGCAGGCATCACCACCCAAAAGGCCCTGTCCCCAATCACTACTTCCAGCAGTAACTTGATGGCTGATGTGCTATTTTGGGGCTCACTGGGGTTTTTTTTTTTACAGTGTTGGAATTCCTTGTGAGCTGGGACTTGCATCCAGCTCCCTTTCCAACATCCCCATATTCTAGGGGTGTGTATCTTACTCATGTGGCAGGTTCTCGCCTGCGGCAAATAGCCATGTAGCACACAATCCAGATCAGCATCATGGCACAGCACAAGATTCCAGTCTCATTTACCGCCGTGCTGTGGTCCCAATCCAGATTGGGCTTCCTTCATTCCTATTTCCCAACCTCCCCAAAAGCAAAACACCAAAGCCACACATTTAAAAGTCAGATCTTCTTTGGCCCTAGGCTAACTATATGAGCACACATAGGCCAGGATATGAACACAGCAAACAGGATTGCAGACGGATAAAGAAATCTTGGTGGATGAGTCACAAATAAGCTCTAGCCAATGGAACTGATTCATCCGTTCAATCTGCACAAATGCACATCTGAAGGAGAAAAAACTGTTCAAGAAGCAAAAAGAACTCTGCACATGCTTAGATGAACCTCAAGCTTTATATTAACTCCATCAGTCTGTATCAACAAAGCCTCTGAGCTGCGAATGGTTCTGAAGGTGAGGAGGAAGAGCTGCTTTACACAAGAGTTCAGGCTCCTGCAAAACTTAGCATTTTGCCCCCCTTCTAGGAACACTACAGGCTGTCAGTATCTACTTCCCTGTTAACTCACATTGGCTATCAGCTACCAGTTCAATTGGTAGCTGATTGACAATCACAGATTCACTATCATCTACCAGTTCAATTGATACTAAACCACAGATGAAATACATATCAAGGTGCTCAGGAACGCAGCGATCTTGGCAGAGGCAATGCAGTGAAGATGAAATTGTTGAGCCCAATGAACACAGAAAGAGTCAGTTCATGTGTGAACATACAGAAAAGTAGAGGCACACGTAACAAGAGAACCTGGCAGTTATTAGCTCAAGCGGGACCTGGGATGGGGAGTTGAGTTGCAAGACTCAGATTCAAGTCACGAAAATGCTGGTTTTTTGCAACTCATGTTGGACTCGAGACATGGACTCGAGACTTGGGTGCAAATTGAGACTTGAGGCCAGTTTTTGGCAACTGTCGGGTTTTTGCAACTCATGTTGGACTTGAGTCACGGATGCCTTGGGCTCAAATCGAAACTTGAGGCCAGTGACTTTGAAAAGAATCCTGACTCGAGTTTGACTTGAGTCCTGACTCTCTCTAGCATTTGCGGGCTTGCTTGCTTACTTTTTTCTCCTCCCTTTGCTTCTGCATTGCCCTTGTGGGCGATCCGTAAGCTGTCTTTCAGACCAATGGCAGCAGCAAATGTGATGGGAGGAGGGAAGGTAGTTCCAGGAGGTGGGACTGGGGGTGGCCTTGAGGTGCAGAGGAAGGCTTAAGGTGGTGTTTCCTCGGGACCCAAGTCAAAATGACTCAAAATTTTTCCACAAGTCGAGTCGCGACTGTGCGTGCTATGACTCGAGACTCGACTCAAATTGTGGGGTCGCTGACTTGAGACTTGATTCATGAAAAGTGACATCCCTGAGTGGGACCCTGCATGCCAAGAGGTCATGAAGGTCACATCTGATTGACCCTTCCTCTCATATTCCGACAAGCACGGGCTGAAAATTTACCTGCTCTCAGGCCACTCTATCCATGCCTGCCTGTTTGCTGCTGCTGCTGCTGCTGCTTTCATATGCATGCTTCCCCTTGTTCCAAACATCTCCTGCCATCCACATCACCAGCCACCAACCGCACCCAGGAATTATGTACTTTACTCACACCCTCTCGGCTACCTGCTTGCAATATCATCTCCATCCCCGCTCATGTGGCAACAGGGCCTCAGGGCTGACAGCAGTTACATATACATTTTTCACCTGTTGTCCACCTTCTCCAATAAGCATACAGGTGGATCCACCATCCCTGAGTATCCTTAGTCACCCTTGATGCTCTGCTCATCCTTCTGCGTTCTTTTTTCTTCCAGGTCCTTGTTCCTTCTGTAATCCTTTTTTGACTGCCGTTAACAGGACCATGTGTCTGTATCTTTAAGAAGGTGTCACAACAGCCCACTTCCTTTTCTGCCTGATTCTCTCTCTCTCTCTCTCTCTCTCTCTCTCTCTCTCTCTCTCTCTCT
>JAJKFI010020619.1:0-18464 GCA_029204185.1 Lerista edwardsae | reverse complement strand
TAATAATAATAATAATAATAATAATAATAATAATAATAATAATAATATGGAGGACGCAGATTAACAAAGACAACTATACGAGCATAGCTACACATTCGTTTTGAGCAATCAAGTAAGCTGGAAGGTGTGAAACTTGTAATTGGTCACCCTGTCTGCCGAGGGCAGGAAGGGTTAAGGTTTCAACCCATACGGAGAAGGAAAACTAGGTGAAACTCTTAAAAAAAAAAATCCTGAACAGGGGCAGTCCAAGAGCACAATCCTAACCTGGAGTTAGGCCAGCACAGTTAGGCCAGCAAAGTTTGGCCGGCACAAGCGACACCGTAAAGCATGTTTGGACCACTCTCAGAGTCAGAAAGGCCAGCACGCAGATGAGCCACATCCTCCTTGATTCCGAGAGTGGTCCAAATGCGCTTTACGTTGAGGGAGGAGTTGTGTCGGGCCAGCTGTTTCTCGGTGAGAGCAAGAAGTTGTTTATCAGCTGGCAGGAAGGCTGTCGTGCGACTAAGAAAGGAAGGCTGGACTTGAAAGTGTCATCTGAATGTAGCAGTTCTTGTAAGATTAGAACTTATTTGTGATTGTAAAAACCCTTTGGGTTTAGAAATGCCTGCCTATGTAAACCACCTTGAATAAAGTCAAACGAGCAATCTAATGACCTAGAAAGGTGGTATATAAGTACTAAGTACGAAGTATTATTGTGCCGGCCAAACTTTGCTGGCCTAACTGTGCCAGCCTAACTGCAGGTTAGGATCGCGCTTCCCTTATTGTTGCACGCTAGCTGCTATGAAGGCTTCTCCTTCTCCTTTTCGGATTCAAACACAAAAACAGGAAGTGTGGAGGAGTAGAGGCGCTCTAGCCTACCACTCTCTTGTCCTCCACACTTGTCTGCTCCATTCCCCTCTTCTTAAAGGGCTGGCTCACAAACTTGCCACAACGCCATTCACAAAAGAGAAGCAGAGGCTCTAACACGGCTTTCAAAAAAATTCTTTCTACAAGATCAGTCATTCCCACCACTCCTGAGGACCACTAGAGGGCGCTAACCATATATGGTACAAGGCAGTGGCAACAGGCACCTCCAAAATCACCTCCTACCATTAAACACTGCTTCTTTGAACTGCAAAGTGCGGATCCTGTTTGATGCTGCCCAAGGGGCTGTGTCTACCCCCACCTCTCCTATGCTGTAGCATTCTATTCTGGCTGGTGGGCTTCCCCGAGGAATCCAGTTGGTCTGTATAGGCGAATGGCAGACAAGATGAGCCATTGATACCATCTATCATGGGGTCTTGTATGATCCTATGGCATCCTTCTGGATGCAATTGACATGCGCTGGGAGTTTACTTATCTATCCACTGCTCATGCTCTGCTTCCCCAAGCGGTAAGAATTTCCAGGGGTACAGGGTGACTTGCAGTCTGGCTTCCTTGGGAGTAGAGATCTAGAATTTCCTTTGTAAGATCTGCTTTGTTTACAAACAGTCGCAGATCTAGGGGGGGTCAGGGGGGCACGAGCCCTGGGTGCCATCTTGGGGCCATCTAGGGGAGTGCCAGTGGCCCCCGCAACATTGCGCGGGTAGATCTGGGCTCCAGAGCCCAGGTCTACCCATTGGGACCAGCTGCGGGTAGATCTGGGCTCCAGAGCCCAGGTCTACCCATTAGAAACGGCCGTGGGCTTCCTCTAGGGAGCCCAGGTCTACCCGCAGCCATTTTTTTAATGGGTAGACCTGGGCTCCCGTGGGGGCGCACTTCTATTGGGTGCCCCGGGCGCCATTTTGACTAGGTCTGCCCCTGTTTACAAACAAACAGGTTGAACACTGGGTGGAGTTAAAAAGCTGGGAGAGTCTTCAACAAGCAACATGTGCTTTTTAGGCATTTTTTAGTACCTGCTGGATGCTGTTGGTCCCTTCTCTTAGCTTCCATTTCCGTTACAGGGCGCAATCCTAACCTGGAGTAAGGCCCGGCACAGTTAGGCCAGCAAAGTTTGGCCTGCGCAAGAGCCACCGGAAAGTGTTTGGACCACGTTCGGAGTCAGGGAAGATGGCGCACGTCTGTGTGTTGGCCTCTGACTCCGAGAGTGGTCCAAACGTACTTTATGGTGTTCCTTGTGCCGGCCAAACCTTGCTGGCCTAACTGTGCCAGCCTAACTCTGATGGTTCGTCAACCAATGGGGCGACCCACAATCAGTTTCAGCAGGCAGTGTTGGTGCCCAGTGGGGCTGCGATGGGTGGCACCGATGAACACTCACCGTCTTGTGACTGAAACCAGCTTTCAATTCCCAGAATGACTCGGTTGCTGCAGGCAGAGGTTCAACTGGTTAATATATTTTCAGGTCGCAAGGGGAGACACACTGGCTTAAGCAAGAGTTGATTCATGCCTTCCTTTGGGGATCCAGGAAATGCATGAGTGTCAGTGCTAGGGGCAAATGTGTGGACATCGATGAACAAGTATGGGGAAGGGCAACGTTTATGAATATACTCTCCTCTCCCCCAGGGCAGGAGGTCTTACCGAGACCTGCTTGGGACTTCCTCCCTCCATTTCCTCTGTGGGAGGAACCAACCACTCCCTTCAAGGTTCACACTGAAAAAGAGGCAGCTTCCACTTTGGAGATGTCCTGTTATCATTATTTTAAAGAGCCATTGCCCTGGTGCCCATCCAGCATATCAGGCCAGGTACAAAGAATTGCACACCCTAACAAGGGTGGCTAAAGCTTTTATACCTACTATGCATCCCTATTACAATGTGCATTAAAAAAAAAAGCCATAGTTGGCCATGTCTCTGGCTGCCTTGTGAGAGGGGGAGTGTGCTGGGTCAGCTGCTTCTCTGGTGGGAGCAGGGAAGCCGCTTATCAGCCAGCAGGAAGACAGACGGGTGGCCAGAAAGAAGGACTAAATCCAGAAAGATCCATCTGTATGTGTGTAGTTCTTGCAAGATAGAATGTTTCTGTAAAAACTGTAAAAACACTTCGGGTTTATGAATAAAGTCTGCCTATGTAAACCGCCTTGAGTTATAGTCATTAGAGAAATCTGGTGACCTAAGAAAGGCGGTATATAAATACAGGTGGTATTATTATTATTATTATTATTATTATTATTATTATTATTATTATTATTTCTGTGACATAAAATTAAACATGCGTATTACTGCAGTTTCTCAGCCAATCCGAATGCCGTGGGGTAGAAATCTAGTAAATAAGTAAGTAAGTCCCATTGACTACAGTGGGGAATCCTAAGTAAGGGCACAATCCTAAACTGTATCTAGTGCTGCTTTGGAGTGCTGGGGAACTCCAGCTTCCGCTACAGTTATTTCATTCATTCATTCATTCATTCATTATTTTGAAGAATTTATACCCCACTTTTCCCATGCCGAAGCAAATGCCCAAGGCAGCTTCCTTGGCAGGCCTCCGCACCTCCTGCCCTTGGATCTGCACCTTGGATCAGGGCTGTGTGGCCTGATGGAACACAGAGCTTGCACCCACGTATCTTTTACGCATGACAGGTGAGGACAACTAATTGCTCTCTGCTTCAAGAATTGATCAGCCATCGTGCGAAATCCACCGAGAACACAGTACAGGATGTGCAACGCAATATTGGTTTGATATGGATCATAGGAAAGATGCTGCCTCTTGAGTTTCACATTGTGTCACAGGTCATTTCGGGGCCAATGTTCCTCAGGCACTTCTCATTTGAGGCATCCACAAATCGTGGCTGAGAAAAAAGGTTTACGGAAGCCAAATATCCCCAGAACGGAAGATGTGGTTGAACCCCACAAGTCCCACATTTCCTAACCAGCCCACAACTTGGGTTCTCAACTGTGTGCTGCTGCAGCTTACTCTACATTCTTCATTTCCCCAGTGGATTATTTATTGTGAAAAAAGGCTGACAGCCTCTCTCTTGTCTTCCAAGACTTCCAAGTGTTAATTTGCAGAAACAGAAGATTAAAAGGTCACCTGCTGGAACTCATTTGGGATTATGATACTTGCCCAGCAGACTTGACAAGGTGAACTCGTCAGTTTCAGAACTTGGCTTCCAGTTTTTCATTTAATTACCTCTTGGAATGCGGGGAAGGTGTTAACACTCCGGGAACTTATTTCTCAAAGCAGACAGCTCTGAGCATCAAAGAGCACTGAGTACACCTGAGAAGTAGAGGGGTAGCTTAAACAAAAAAGAGAGATCTTTTCAGATCTTGAATCTGAAAGAACAAATCCGTATATGGAATCTGTATGCACAATCTGTTCCCAGAATCCTAACCTGATCAGAGGCATTTCTACAGGGATGGCAAAGCTCTAAGTTTTGCAAGAATCCTTACCCTGTCGTGTAAATCCCTCCTCTCCCTTGCTGCTGTAGCCAGTAAGCAACGCCAAGATTGGCTAAAACGGTGCAGGAGAGGAGTGATTTCCACTGCAAGGTAAGGCTTCTTGCAAAACTTAGAGCTTTGCCATCCCTATAGAAACGCCACTGAACCTGGTGTTAGGCCAGCACAGCTAGGCCAGCAAAGTTTGGCCGGCACAAGGGACACCGTAAAGTAAGTTTGGACCACTCTCTGAGTCAGAAAGGCTAGCACACAGACGTGCGCCATCCTCCCTGACTCCGAGAGTGGTCCAAACATGCTTTGCAAAGGCCCTTGTGCCAGCCAAACTTTGCTGGCCTAACTGTGCCTGCTTAACTGCAAGTTAGGATTGCGCTCTCAGTTGCATTTCTTACCCTGGCCATTGAGTGGCACTTTTACTTGTTCCTTCTTTCCTGCCTGCAGTGCAGTCTAGAAAAGGCTCACAGGCAGAGCCGTCCTGGCCCTTGGTTGAATGTTCACGTGGGAAAAAGAAGCTCCTTGCCTTGTTACAATACTTTGACTTTCATCCACTTGACTTTCAACGCTTTGCTCTTTCAGCCATTTTTTTTTATGTACCCCCCCCTAATTCTTTAATACTAGATTTATTAAAAGATTCTTTTTCATCTACATGGTTTAAACTCTTGGATTCTAAGCTTCTTTCTTTAGGCATTACTCTTGAGTCACTAACCCATACCCCTCTGCAAACTGCCCACCTTCGTATAAAATGTAGACTCTGGCAGATTGAATTGGAGCATCTGAATGAAAATCTCAACCTTGTTTGCTCTCCCACTTTCTTTGGTCTTTCTTTTTCTGGTGGATGCCCGTCCAATTATTTTGCACAATTAATTAATCCCTTTATGCGCAGAGCTTTTCTACTTGCTCGTTTAAATATATTTCCCTCAGCCTATCATTTTGGTCGCTTTTCTAAAATTCCTAGAGATCAAAGACTTTGCCTCTTTTGTCATTTAGCTCCAGACTCCCTTCCACACATTCTATTACACTGTACTTTTCATCACTCCCTTCGCTCTTCCCTTCTCCAACCTTGGCTTTCTTCTCTCTCTATTGCTTTCTCTGACCCCTTCCCTATCCTTTTGAGTGACAGATGTCCTTCTATCAAACTTGCGGTAGCAACTTTTCTTGCCAAAGTGTTAAAATTAACTGTTTAATTTAATTATTCTGCTTCCTGTATATATTTCTTTAATGCCAATAAAGGTTCTGAAATGAATGCCGTTTTCAAAGCGCTTCCAATGGGTGATCCAACAGGGTGAAAAGGGGGGGGGATGAGCATTGCTGGTTAATTTCAATGTGTCACAGCAGGGAAGGTGACTCCTGCACTGTGGTTATTGCAGCTGAAGTTGACATGGATTGTTTCCTGCAAACCTGTCGCATGCCATCGGCCGTGGACTGGGTCAATGAGGCCAAGCCCAGCAGAGTGTAGCTGAGTTCAGCCTGGCCCTTTTCTCCTGACAAGCAAAGGTAGGTGTGGCTGTGAATAGGAGAGAGAGCTCACCTGTTCTTTACCCAAAGCTTCTTTGGAGTCACAGACTGCAGAGCCTGCCATCGCTTGGTTTGGGTTGCTTAATGCCCTCGTGCCCTGTTCACAGTCACCGTGAGTGGCAGGCTTGCGTTCTTCAATACCCCATGTCCTTTGCCACCAGTTGGCACAGCTGGGTCAGCCGGAATTGATTTGGTCTGTCAGATTCAATGCAGAGCACACCTCCCCTGCCTTGACTAGTTCTGTAGAAGCAGATGTGTCGCGAGGGTATGGCACCCCAGGGCATGAGCCCTGGGGCGCCATAAGGTGGGGGGGGGCACCGTTGGCATGGTGCCCCGCCCCTGCCCGCAAATTTGCGGGCCCCCGCACCCCAAGGCGCCTTGGCAGCGTCCCGGCCTGCCGCTGGGGTGCTTTAAGTGCCCCAGCAGCAGCGGGGAGAAAGCCGCCGCCGCATGCCCCGAGCCGGGACGTGCGGCCGCAGCTTCCTCCCCCCCCCGAGCTGCTGCTGGGACGCTTTAAGCGCTCCAGCGGCAGCGCGGGGAAGGAAGCCGCTGCCACGCGCCCCGAGCCGGGCGCGCCCTGGCGGCTCCCATCCTGGGCTGCCGAGCCCACCAAACGTCATGACATCACGTGACGTCATGACGCCGCGTGCCCTGGGCACGGTTTCGCCCAGGTACGTGCCTGTGTAGAAGGGAGGCTTTAGGCAGCCCTGACCTTGCAGCTGGGAGAGAAGCTGCATCTGCCTAACTTCTCTCCTTTGTGCAGCTATTCAGGAGGCAGGGTTCTGCATTAAACAGTTGCCAAGTCCTAAGCTGGGGAAAGGGCTGCAAGTCCTTGATTTGTTATTAGAGTTGTGTGTTTTTAAATGTCAGTAAAATCGGGAGTGCAGAGGGGAGATTTACACCAAGGCTGTGATTTTGGCTGAGAAAGGATTGACCCTTTTCCTCTTGTTTTCCTGGTGGAAATCCCACCCTTAAAAGTTTATATTCGCTTTGTATAAAGAGAGAGATTTATGTTTTGCTCCATGACGAAGCAAAAAGCAGTTTCTGGTGCTGGACGGGATGGGCCTTTGGCTTGATCCAGCAGGGCTCTTCTTCATAACCCATCCAAGCAGGAGGCCATCAACACAATCGCCACAACAGCAAATTCCATCAGTTAATTACGTGCTTGGGAGGAAGGACTTTCTCCTGCCTCTCCTGTCAATTGGCTGCAAGGTTCAGCACCCACTTTTCAAACTGTCCTGTCAAATAGAAAGAAACAGCCGCAACACCATCGCGCTGCACAAACAACTAGATGACGGCTGCCATAGCGCAGGCATGCCTCATCCAAAACAAAGCGGGGATTTTGTTTTTCCTCTTCAGGAAACACACCATGTTTTCTCCTGAACACATTTTCTGCAGATTTCAGAGATTAATCAACACATGTTGACTCTGATCTGGGACCAGGTTTTCCCCCTTGGGCACAGACTTGGCCCTTAGGAGGAAGTCGTGCCTTGCATTGGCTGGTGCTGTGAAATGCATGGGCTAAGACGACAAAGAATTCTTGTTTCATGTGACGGCCGCCGTGGAGATGTGTCACTCCGAATGCCATTTTTATGCATTGATATCCTGCTTTCCATCCATTGCGAAACTCGTGAGAGCCTCTATGGCAGTGTCTCTCAAGCTGTGGGTTGGGACCCACTAGGTGGGTCACGAGCCGATTTCAGGTGGAATGTTTCAGGTGAGGGGCCCAGGAAGTGCCATGACCGAACGAGGATTTGAACCTGGATTAATTAATTAATTAATCTGTGGAACTCCTTGCCACAGGAGGTGGTGATGGCACCTTTAAAAGGGGATTGGACAGATTTCTGGAGGAAAAGTCCATCGTGGGCCATAGGCCATAATGGGTTTAAAACCTCCTTACGTTCGTCATAGGCTACTTCAGAATGCCAGATGCAGGGGAGTGGCAACAAGATGCTGGCATCTTGTTGTCTCATCTACTCCCTGAGGTACCTGGTGGGCCACTGAGAGATACAGGAAGCTGGACTAGATGGGTCTTTGGCTTAATCCAGTGGGGCTCTCTCCCCACCAACAGGATAGCAAATT
The DNA here is from genome assembly GCA_029204185.1 of Lerista edwardsae. Classification (NCBI taxonomy): domain Eukaryota; kingdom Metazoa; phylum Chordata; class Lepidosauria; order Squamata; family Scincidae; genus Lerista; species Lerista edwardsae. The sequence goes on along the minus strand of JAJKFI010020619.1, from coordinate 10,568 downwards.
CTGTTTTAATTCTGTTTTGCGTTTCAACATAGACAAATGTAAAGTGATGCACGTTGGGGCAAAAAACCAAAACTTTACCTATAGGCTAATGGGTTCTGAGCTGTCTGTGACAGCTCAGGAGAGAGATCTTGGGGTGCTGGCGGACAATTCAATGAAGGTATCGACCCAGTGTGCGTCAGCAATTAAGAAGGCCAATTCCATGCTTGGGGTCATTAAAAAAGGGGTTGAGAATAAAACAGCCAATATTATCATGCCATTGTACAAATCGATGGTAAGGCCACACCTGGAATATTGTGTCCAGTTCTGGTCGCCGCATCTCAAAAAGGACATAGTGGAGTTGGAAAAGGTGCAGAAGAGAGCGACAAAAATGATTACAGGGCTGGGGCACCTCCCTTATGAAGAAAGACTGCAGCGTTTGGGGCTCTTCAGCCTAGAAAAAAGGCGCCTGAGGGGGGACCTGACTGAGACATACAAAATTATGCATGGAAGGGATAGAGTCGAAAAAGGGATGTTCTTTTCCCTCTCTCAAAACACCAGAACCAGGGGGCATCCACTAAAGCTGAGGGTTGGGAGAGTTAAAACAGATAAAAGGAAGTACTTTTTTACCCAGCGGGTAGTTAATCTGTGGAACTCCTTGCCACAGGAGGTGGTGATGGCATCTGGTCTTGATGCCTTTAAGAGGGGATTGGACAGATTTCTGGAGGAAAGGTCCATCGTGGGCTATAGGCCATGATGGATTGTGCAACCTCCTTACAAAGGTGGTGGGCTACTGGTACCGGGTGCAAGGGAGTGGCAACAGGATGCAAGCATCTTGTTGTTTCATGCCTCCCTGGGGCACCTGGTGGGCCGCTGTGAGATACAGGAAGCTGGACTAGATGGGCCTTTGGCCTGATCCAGCAGGGCTCTTCTTATGTTCTTATGTTCTTATGTTCTTAATTATCTCATGTGTACCTCAGAATTTTACCTCCGAAATTTACCTCAGAATGCCAAATACAACAGGATTCAGACAACCTGTTGTCTTGTGTGCTCCTTGAGGCATCTGGTGGGCCACTGTGAGATACAGGAAGCTGGACTAGATGGGCCTTTGGCCTGATCCAGTGGGGCACTTCTTATGTTCTTATGTTCTGGATCTTCCAGGATGAAGTTCGACTCCTGAATTACTACACCATCCTGGCTCCAACATTATTTGGAAAATTAGCGGACGTAAATTAGGTTTCAGTGTTAATTTTGAAAACAAGTGATTTCAAAAACTGATGACTCAAACCTGTGTCAAACGGGAAGTGTCTGTAAATAACTACCCATCAGTATCAAATCTCCTTCACACTGTCATTCATTGCTAGGACAACCCCAGGGAACTAGGCTCTCACTTTTCATTTCCTGGTTTCTGGTTGGCTTTCCTGGCTGGGTACAGTGGTGTCATTCAAATGATTTAGGAACAGGAACTCACTTTTGATTGGCACTTGTCGGGAACCCGGAACCAGCCACGGAGCCCGTTAGGATCCGGAACGCCCGTTCTGGTCCATTCCCCTTGAATGACATCACTGCCTTCGCCCCCCTAGGAATCCGGAGTCGCTCCCTTTAACCCTCTGAGTGCCGGCCAACCAAGAAGAAAAGCTCTTTGCAGAGGAATTGAGAGGGGGGAGGAGGGAGAGTGAAGTGGGCGGAGTCAGCCCTAATTTTAACTAGTGGAACTGAGTTCCCCCGCGTTCCCCCTGCATGACATCACTGGCTGGGTACCACTGATGGTGCCAGGAGAGCTAACTGGGCAGTGGAGGGGCGCCTTCAGGGCTACAAGATGTGTGACAATGCAAAGGAGGACCCATAAACACTGATGCTGCCTGACGCCCTCGGCCTCATCACAGATTAATTACAAGAAAAAGTATTTTCTTTACCTGCACGAACTCTCCCAACACACCATTTTAGTGGATGTCTCCAACAACCTGTGGAACCACCCCTGTTTTAGAAATCAGGCATCCTGTCTTAAGACGGGGGTATCTGATTAAGCCACATGTTGCGACAACCCCGCTCTTTCCAATGACTTTTCAGAAAAGGTTCCGATGAACCATGAAGAGGTTCACCACAGGCCCACGCCCGTGTCAATCACAAATTCCCGCAAGGATAGGAGTTGGGTCAAGCATAGCTCTTGTGCAATCTAAGGAAGATCTCACCAAATTTAGAGGTGTTGACTTCAAGAGGCATTTGGTCTGGCAAAGTTCCTTCTCCTGGCATCTGTAGCACTTTGTCCCCCTTGGCCTTGTGTGTGTGTGTGTGTGTGTGTGTGTGTGCGCGTGTGTGCTTGCACCCCATGCTCCTGCTCGGCATCTCTCTCATTCTGCTGCCCTGCATTTGTTGCTTAGGAATGGAAGGAGATAAATAATGTAAACACATACGTATGTGTGTGTTATTGCTATTATTTAAATCATGTACCGACTGCCTGTTGGTGCTTGAGGTGGTACACAACAATGTAAACACAATGAGATGGTGACTCAGTGCAAAACACAACTCAGAGTGCAATCCTAAACTGGAGTTAGGCCGGCATAAGCTAAGCCAGCAAAGTTTGGCCAGCAAAAGGGCCACCATAAAGCGTGTTTGGATGTCTGTGTGCTGGCCTCTCTGACTCCGAGAGTGGTTTGAACACACTTTACGGTGGCCCTTGTGCTGGCCAAACTTTGCTGGCTTAGTTTATGCCGGCCTGACTCAGTTTAGGATTGTGTCCTCAGGCTATGCAAGAAGACCTGTGCTGCTAAAACTAAAGCAAGCCATGTGTCAAAAACCCAGTGGGTTGTCCACCGAAGGGAAACAAGGACACCGCTGCTCCAAATGCCAGCCAGGAGACATGCCTGCTCAAAAGCCATCAAGACCCCGGATACCGCCGTCGAGAACATCAGTAGGAAGGTCATTCCATGTTGTGTTGGAGTCCGACGCTTGTGTTGGAGTCTTCTCAGTTGAACCAAGTAGGTACTGTACGATGGTGAACAAGTTGAGAAACGTTAAGGCTACATCAGATGTTATGAATCCAAGTGCTCCAACATATGATCAGGGGTGGGGACATTCTAGCCCCACACTTCTCTTCTCCTCCACACTTCCTCTTCTGTTTCTGTTCCCTCTTCCTTTTCAAAGGCCTTTAAAAGGGGATTGGACAGATTTTTGAGAAGAAAAGTCCATCACAGGTGATGAGCCATGATGGGTTTCTGCAACCTCCTGATTATAGATGTAGGCTACCTCAGAATGTCAGATGCAGGGGAGTGGCAACAGGATACAGGTATCTTGTTGTCTTGTGTGCTCCCTGAGGCATCTGGGGGAGGGCACTGGGAGATACAGGAAGCTGGACTAGATGGGCCTTTAGCCTGACCCTACGCACGGCTCTGCTTAAGGCCCAGATTGGGTTGCAAGTTATTAAACTCCCTCCCCACAGACAGGAGAGCAAATTCTGTTTTATTTACCTCATATTTACCTCAGAATTTTATCTCAGAAATTTACCTCAGGATGCCAGGTGCAAAGGAGTTACAGCAGGATGCAAGCATCTTGTTGCCTCATGTGCTCCCTGAGGCATTTGGTGGGCCACTGTAAGATACAGGAAGCTGGACTAGGTGGGCCTTAGCCTGATCCAGCTTCTTATGTTAATACAGAGCATAGGAGATGGAGGAGCTGTGGAGATGAGAGGCAGGTGCTCCCTATTTTATGAACAAGTTTGGCCTAGTCATTTTGACAGGTGAGAACATGTTTGATCTTATGAATGTTTGCATCTGACCCAAGGCACTGTGGAGACGTCTTAAGAGACATATCTTAATTATGGTATTTATAATCTAGTGGGCACGCTGGCTTTGGATAATTGCTTTACACTTTTCATACTGTCTTTCATGAATTTTATTTGGAATCGACAAGACAATTGTTTCATTGCTATTTTGTGGAAGCAGGTTGTGTGCTGCTTTGTGTCCCTGTTGGGGCAGAGAGCGCAGCCTCGAAAAACCTGGAATGAACGAATAAATGAATAATAATGCATCTCCGTCACGGCACCCATAATACGGTGCCTGAGGCAACCACCTCAGCTTGCCTCATGGGAGGTCCGGCCCTGTTCCAACCACATTGGAATGGTTTGCGGCAAGGTAAACTGCGGCTGACGTTTGTGGTGAATGATTCAGACAACATGCAAGGGAGAAAAGTCACCGGTCACGAACTGAGTGGTTGTGTGATTCGGCCTTCAGTATGGCCAGGGTTTTTTTTGTCACCTTCTTCCTTATCGTAAGACGTTGTCTTGTTATATCATCAGGACATTTGAATAAGCTAAACAATGGGCCAGTTCGTAGTCATTGGACTAGAAGAGATGAAGGCGGGGGTGTCAACCAGCACTTCCTGATCAACCAAACTCGGCTAATCTGGGGCAGGACTTGGAATTTGGAAATAAAAGCCAAGAAGGCACTGAGGCAGTGCATAGGATTCAAGCCACTTTGGGGGTAAGAAGTCTCTTTGTTTCTATCAGTGGATTCCTTTTCAGGGTCTTCAAGATGGGTCTAGCAGAACTATTATTCGCCTGGGGAAAGGCTTAACATTTTTAATGTTAATGACGTTAATGAATTTTTGGCCTTTGGGCATCCCTCTGGAATCTTCTTCGGAGGCAAAGGGTGTTCCTTGACAGGTGACTGCAGCCTTGACAAGTGGCACACACTGTTTTATTGTGTGTCCTCCAAACCTTATCTGACAGATCGGCACCTCTGAGTTCCACTTCTGGGCAGATCTGGGCAGGCAACACGTTTCCTGGCAGGCTGCCTTCAACTGAAGATCCTGTGGGGTTCACCCCCCCAGCTTTACCCCCCAACCAGGAACTGTGTGCAGGTGACTTAAGGAGTGCAGTTTTCCGACTTTCTTTCTGCATGGACAGAATGGGCCGCAGAATGGCTACCTGGTCAACAGCTCAAGCAGCCTTCAGTGCCGTCGAGATATTTAAACGTGTTTTGCTGTTTGTTTGTTGCGTGTTGTATGTAAGAAAGGCATGGATGGATCCAACCAGGGGTGTATAATAGTGGGATTTCTGATGTAGATTGGTGGGTTTTTTTTCTTTTTTGGTAGCATTATGGATTTATTTGGTCTAGATCCTAACATTCTCATCAGCAGAGTTGACAGACGCAATTTTCCATTGTGCTGTTCAGGAATAATAGATTGGAAATAGCTGCTGAAGTGAATGGGGCTTATTTTTCCCCCTTGTTTTTCTGGATCCTTCTCAAATTAATCAGCAACTTGGCTGTTCTACCCATTTCGCTGATGGAGCCGGTAGACTACTGATGGCAGAGGCGGATCTACAGGGAGGGCAAAGCTCTAAGTGTTGCAAGAAGCCTTACCCTGTCATGTAAATCCCTCCTCTCCCTTGCTGCTGTAGCCAGTAAGCAACGCCAAGATGTTGCTGTTCCCTGTGAGGATTGGCTAAAACGGTGCAGGAGAGGAGCGATTTCCACTGCAAGGTAAGGCTTCTTGCAAAACTTAGAGCTTTGCCATCCCTTAGATCTGCCTCTGACTGATGGGTCAGAATACTGGACTGTCCCACTTCAGAATGCTGGAGTGTCTGTGAGTGAGTGAGTGAGTGAGTGAGTGAGAGAGAGAGAGAGAGAGAGAGAGAGAGAGAGAGAGAGAGAGAGAGGAACCTTACTGAATGTTCCCCTTGTATAAAACTCTTCCTCCATACAGTAAACTTAGCAAACCCAGAAAAGGGCAGTGCTCAATCTTTTTCCATGATCTGCTAATTTACTACAAGCAAGATTTTTTTGCTTTAATGTGAGACTATTCAAAAACGGGACCCCCAATGGGATTCTGGAAATGCAGAGTCAAGAATGCTATCGCCTCATTCTTCTACCTCAGCGCCCAATCCTTAGGTAGCATTTTTGCACTGCTGCTCTTATGGGACTAGGAGCAGGAATGATTTCCATATTTCTATCCTCCAGGAAATCTTCCTGCAGAAATTTAACCACCACCATGTCGTCACTTTTGCTGAAATTGCTGGCTACTGTGTTGTTCCTCGCGTGTCACGGTAAGACGTCAAGTGGCTGGAGAAGTATGCGTGGGGTTTATGTAGATGCATGGAATAAGTTTGAGTGGATAATATACTTGCATGGGGTGTGTGTGCCTGTTTTGTGGGGGGAAAACACACACAAGGAAGTATTTCTTAAGGTATTTGTTTTTGCAGACTAAGTAGGAGGAAAGACCAGATTCTTACCTGGGCAGAGAATCGGTACATCCATAATGGCTAGAAAGAAACATAATGTCTGATCTACCCTTTGCAGTAGAATAAGATGATAGCACACAAAATTAACAAACAAAAATTAAAAAGAGTCACATTGTGCGTTAATGGAACAGGGCAAAACGTGACTTGTGAATTTGTGCACGGAAACCATCACTTGCAATGTAGCCTTGGTTGGTTGTAAGAATCTCAGTACCCCGTTCCCCATTCAAAGGGCGCATTGCACACAGTGGGCGTGCTTTGGACCAGCACTCTCATTTCTGTTTTCTTGCTTTTCTAGCCTCTGCGAACAACGGAGAACGGATCCCCGGTGGGAAGCCTTGCGCTCGTAATTCCCAGCCGTGGCAAGCGGCCCTTTTTAATGGCTTCCGGCTGTTCTGTGGAGGGACTTTGATCGACAGGTCTTGGGTGCTCAGTGCTGCCCATTGCAAAAGGAGAATGTAAGTGGACGTGAGCTAGGAGGGTCGGGGCAAGGGGATGGGAAGTGGAAGGGGGAATGCACGGGAACAGGAGCAGAAGAGAGTAATGGACACAGTAGCACCATCAGAGTCATTCTGGGCAGTGACGACAACTGCATTGCTGTTGCTGCTTAGAATGGCTCTGATGGCAAGTGAGAGAGGCTGCTTAAGTAAAGGGGCGGAGTCAAGAAGTAAAGGGGAGGAGCCAGTGGTATCATTCAAATGATTTAGGAACAGGAACTCACATTTGATTGGCACTTGTCGGGAACCCGGAACCAGCCACGGAGCCCGTTAGGATCCGGAACGCCCATTCTGGTCCGTTCCCCCTGAATGACATCACTGGGAGGAGCCCATTAAAAGAAGCAGAGCCTAGCAGTGACTCAAAATGGCTACACCTGAGGGTGTGCTACACCTGAGGGGAAAAAAGCTGGAGAAACAAGGTCTTTTTGGGCAATCTAACCACCTTCTTTGCAGCAATGTGCCCAGCAGGAACTGATGGTGTATGTTTCTTCACAGCCCTTTTCCTGTGCGACTCGGAGAGCACCACCTCTGGGGCCTGGATTGGTCGGAACAGCTCAAGCTAGCCTCCAAAGTCATTGTGCATCCTGGCTATAACTATGCCACTATGAACAATGACATCATGCTCATTAAACTGCTGACTCCAGTCTGCTTAAACAGCAAAGTTCAGCCTCTGAAGTTGCCTACTCATTGCCCGACGCCAGGGACAAACTGTTCCATATCAGGATGGGGGACACTCACCAGCCCGCAAGGTATGTTGGAACACGGCCACGACGCAACAAACTATATAGAACAAAACAAATTTATAACATAATGCAGGTGGGTACCTCAATCTCAGCCAGTCCAGGGCTACAGCAGTGGTTCTCAAACATTTTGGCACTGGGACCCACTTTTTAGAATGGCACTCGTGTTGGAAAATGACACTAGTAACCTGGAAGTGATGTCATGGCCAGAAGTGACATCATCAAACAGGATGTGCCGTCACTGTGATGTGCAAACTGGCATTCTCAGACTGCAGCAATTGCACGACCATGAAAGAACCCTGACAGAAAGCAAGATGAGGACAAAATATTTTGTAGAAACACTGAACTAAAAACAACCTCACTTGAAAATTCCAACTGTTAACACTCACAAAAGGAATATAGCAAGAGTCAGGTCTGCAGCTTCCAAGATGGCTGCTCTCCCTCTGAGCTCTGTGTTTCTTTACAGTCACACTTCCAAATGTCTTGCACTGTGCAAATGTCACCATCTTCGACGACAGTGTTTGTAGCTCCATCTATCGAATTTACAACCCTGAGACGATGTTGTGTGCTGGGAAGATGGAGGGAGGCATCGATTCCTGCCAGGTAAGTTGCTCTCTTTGAAGGATAGCATAAGCATGTAAGAGCCCCATTGAAGCTTAGGGAGCACACAGGATACATGCAGAGGCGGATCTACAGGGAGGGCAAAGCTCTAAGTGTTGCAAGAAGCCTTATATTACCCTGTCATGTAAATCCCTCCTCTCCCTTGCTGCTGTAGCCAGTAAGCAATGCCAAGATGTTGCTGTTCCCTGTGAGGATTGGCTAAAACGGTGCAGGAGAGGAGTGATTTCCACTGCAAGGTAAGGCTTCTTGCAAAACTTAGAGCTTTGCCCTCCCTTAGATCTGCCTCTGGATACCTGCATCCTGTTGCCCCTCCCTGGCATTTGGCATTCTGACATAGCCTACTTCTAAAACCAGGAGCTTGCATATACTCATTAGTCCGGTGCAGTTAGCTCCGAAAGACCCCTCAAATGCCAAAAATTTCAAGAAAAGCTCTTTCAACTGGATTTGACAGTACTAACCTGTGATGGATTTCCCTTCTACAAATCTGTCCTTTTAAAGGCACTTAGGCCAGATATCACCACATCCTGGGGCAAGGAGTTCCACAGACAAATTGCACACTCTCAGACTCTCCCAACACTCAATTTTAGTGGCTGTCCCCTGGTTCTGGTGTTGTGTGAGAGGGAAAGGGGGCCTGTGCACTCAGTTGAACTTACCTTGCAGAGTAGACCCCGGTATAGGAACAAAGATGGGTATGTGATCATCCATTATTTTTCCTCTGCAGGGTGATTCAGGAGGACCTCTTGCTTGCAATGGGGAACTGCAGGGGGTCGTCTCCTGGGGTCCTGCAGTATGTGCACAACCGAAGCGACCGGGAGTTTACGTCAACGTCTGCAAATACTTGGACTGGATCCGAGAAACCATCAGAAATAACTGATGAGCGCCCGGCTCAGGAAATCCTGAACAACCTCTGGGGGAAAAGAAGTCATTTTGTGTTATTTTGTATTATTATGTGTCATTTTGTGGTGGAGTTTTCTCGACTTTCCCAACAGAGCCAGCTTCCAACCCTTTGGCGTCTGAGGTGTTGCAGCCAATGCTGGTCCTTATCCTGTAGCATGAAGTCTACTACCTTTGCCACCACCACCCCTTTTTCACCCTGGTTCCGAAAAGAAAGCAGGGAATGGAGCGATAGAGGAACTGAGGAGAAGAGGAGGAGAGTTGTGGGCTAGAGTGTCTCTGATGCTCTAGCCCACTACACTTCTCCCCACTTCCTTTTCTGCTCTGTTCTCCTCTTTCTTTTCAAAGCTGGGAAGCAGGAGGAGAAGTAAAAGAAGGTGGGCAGGCAGAGGCAGGCATTCCCCTGCCCACTTGCCACCTCAAGGAAGTGCCACCTCAATCAACCTCTCGGGCAGGCTGGCCATGTCCGCTAAGTTTGTTTGTTTGTTTGTTTGTTTGTTCCCTTCGTTCACCCAACAGCTTATCCCGTAAGGCACCTTTTGCGACACAAGCGCTGGCAATATGCTCGAACCGCTTGTGCTAAGGCCCGCAGGATTGGGCCCTTAATCTACTGTGGGGGTGGAGGGTGGGGAGATGATAGTCATGCAGACAACCATGAGGTTCTTGGAAGGCGGTTTGGGGAAAAGTGCAACACCTAAATAAAATTCTGCATGATGCAACAGTTCCGACCCTTTTCTTTAATATTGATCTCTCTTGCTCAGTCCTGTGTATTTGTCTATTGACTCCAGCTCTCTGGGGGTCTTGTACGAATGCCCATTCAATCGTAGGAGCCACTGCTTGTTGTCTGTACAGCCCAGATACAGGTTTACCACTTCCGTCAAGGTCTGAGCCATAGCCTGGGGCCATGTGCTAGAAGTGGAAATTTTTTTGGTCTCTTTCTCTTTGCTGCCTCTCACTCAAATTCCTCCAGGGTCAAAATGTCTTGCTAAACCTCCCATAGAACCAAGTGTAGTTAAACTTGATGAGGCTTGTGATATGGAGCACTTCCTTTGGAGTCCAATACACCTTCAGACACAATAACCCACAACCCCCTGCAGCTCACTCCCAGTTAGGACACCCTGAGTGACAGATTGTAACAGGGCCGGCTCTAGCAGCGGCGGGGCCCAATATGAGGCATTCCTGTGGGGACCCCAACCCTCCCTCTCTCCGCGGGGGCGGGGAAGACAGCGAAACGGACCGGAATGCAACGGGCGGGCTGCCGCTCACCCGTTCCTCCTGCCCAGCGTTCCGGCTGCATGACGCTGCTGCCTCCTACTCTGTGGACGGGAGGAATGGAAGTAGGGTCTGGAATGGAAGTGTGGATGGCATTTATCCAATGCCAGCAACACATACGTAGTGTCAGAACTTGGGCGCAGCCCTGTGGAACGAGATTGATCCCTCCTCGGTCTATGTAATTGTTGCACAACAATCCATTGGATAAGGTTGCCAATCAATCAATCAATCAGCAGTATTTATATACCGCTTTTCAACACAATGTTCACAAAGTGGTTTACATGCAAATAATAATAATAATAATAATAATAATAATAATAATAATAATAATAA
>JAJKFI010020618.1:0-18465 GCA_029204185.1 Lerista edwardsae | reverse complement strand
TAATAATAATAATAATAATAATAATAATAATAATAATAATAATAATATGGAGGACGCAGATTAACAAAGACAACTATACGAGCATAGCTACACATTCGTTTTGAGCAATCAAGTAAGCTGGAAGGTGTGAAACTTGTAATTGGTCACCCTGTCTGCCGAGGGCAGGAAGGGTTAAGGTTTCAACCCATACGGAGAAGGAAAACTAGGTGAAACTCTTAAAAAAAAAAATCCTGAACAGGGGCAGTCCAAGAGCACAATCCTAACCTGGAGTTAGGCCAGCACAGTTAGGCCAGCAAAGTTTGGCCGGCACAAGCGACACCGTAAAGCATGTTTGGACCACTCTCAGAGTCAGAAAGGCCAGCACGCAGATGAGCCACATCCTCCTTGATTCCGAGAGTGGTCCAAATGCGCTTTACGTTGAGGGAGGAGTTGTGTCGGGCCAGCTGTTTCTCGGTGAGAGCAAGAAGTTGTTTATCAGCTGGCAGGAAGGCTGTCGTGCGACTAAGAAAGGAAGGCTGGACTTGAAAGTGTCATCTGAATGTAGCAGTTCTTGTAAGATTAGAACTTATTTGTGATTGTAAAAACCCTTTGGGTTTAGAAATGCCTGCCTATGTAAACCACCTTGAATAAAGTCAAACGAGCAATCTAATGACCTAGAAAGGTGGTATATAAGTACTAAGTACGAAGTATTATTGTGCCGGCCAAACTTTGCTGGCCTAACTGTGCCAGCCTAACTGCAGGTTAGGATCGCGCTTCCCTTATTGTTGCACGCTAGCTGCTATGAAGGCTTCTCCTTCTCCTTTTCGGATTCAAACACAAAAACAGGAAGTGTGGAGGAGTAGAGGCGCTCTAGCCTACCACTCTCTTGTCCTCCACACTTGTCTGCTCCATTCCCCTCTTCTTAAAGGGCTGGCTCACAAACTTGCCACAACGCCATTCACAAAAGAGAAGCAGAGGCTCTAACACGGCTTTCAAAAAAATTCTTTCTACAAGATCAGTCATTCCCACCACTCCTGAGGACCACTAGAGGGCGCTAACCATATATGGTACAAGGCAGTGGCAACAGGCACCTCCAAAATCACCTCCTACCATTAAACACTGCTTCTTTGAACTGCAAAGTGCGGATCCTGTTTGATGCTGCCCAAGGGGCTGTGTCTACCCCCACCTCTCCTATGCTGTAGCATTCTATTCTGGCTGGTGGGCTTCCCCGAGGAATCCAGTTGGTCTGTATAGGCGAATGGCAGACAAGATGAGCCATTGATACCATCTATCATGGGGTCTTGTATGATCCTATGGCATCCTTCTGGATGCAATTGACATGCGCTGGGAGTTTACTTATCTATCCACTGCTCATGCTCTGCTTCCCCAAGCGGTAAGAATTTCCAGGGGTACAGGGTGACTTGCAGTCTGGCTTCCTTGGGAGTAGAGATCTAGAATTTCCTTTGTAAGATCTGCTTTGTTTACAAACAGTCGCAGATCTAGGGGGGGTCAGGGGGGGCACGAGCCCTGGGTGCCATCTTGGGGCCATCTAGGGGAGTGCCAGTGGCCCCCGCAACATTGCGCGGGTAGATCTGGGCTCCAGAGCCCAGGTCTACCCATTGGGACCAGCTGCGGGTAGATCTGGGCTCCAGAGCCCAGGTCTACCCATTAGAAACGGCCGTGGGCTTCCTCTAGGGAGCCCAGGTCTACCCGCAGCCATTTTTTTAATGGGTAGACCTGGGCTCCCGTGGGGGCGCACTTCTATTGGGTGCCCCGGGCGCCATTTTGACTAGGTCTGCCCCTGTTTACAAACAAACAGGTTGAACACTGGGTGGAGTTAAAAAGCTGGGAGAGTCTTCAACAAGCAACATGTGCTTTTTAGGCATTTTTTAGTACCTGCTGGATGCTGTTGGTCCCTTCTCTTAGCTTCCATTTCCGTTACAGGGCGCAATCCTAACCTGGAGTAAGGCCCGGCACAGTTAGGCCAGCAAAGTTTGGCCTGCGCAAGAGCCACCGGAAAGTGTTTGGACCACGTTCGGAGTCAGGGAAGATGGCGCACGTCTGTGTGTTGGCCTCTGACTCCGAGAGTGGTCCAAACGTACTTTATGGTGTTCCTTGTGCCGGCCAAACCTTGCTGGCCTAACTGTGCCAGCCTAACTCTGATGGTTCGTCAACCAATGGGGCGACCCACAATCAGTTTCAGCAGGCAGTGTTGGTGCCCAGTGGGGCTGCGATGGGTGGCACCGATGAACACTCACCGTCTTGTGACTGAAACCAGCTTTCAATTCCCAGAATGACTCGGTTGCTGCAGGCAGAGGTTCAACTGGTTAATATATTTTCAGGTCGCAAGGGGAGACACACTGGCTTAAGCAAGAGTTGATTCATGCCTTCCTTTGGGGATCCAGGAAATGCATGAGTGTCAGTGCTAGGGGCAAATGTGTGGACATCGATGAACAAGTATGGGGAAGGGCAACGTTTATGAATATACTCTCCTCTCCCCCAGGGCAGGAGGTCTTACCGAGACCTGCTTGGGACTTCCTCCCTCCATTTCCTCTGTGGGAGGAACCAACCACTCCCTTCAAGGTTCACACTGAAAAAGAGGCAGCTTCCACTTTGGAGATGTCCTGTTATCATTATTTTAAAGAGCCATTGCCCTGGTGCCCATCCAGCATATCAGGCCAGGTACAAAGAATTGCACACCCTAACAAGGGTGGCTAAAGCTTTTATACCTACTATGCATCCCTATTACAATGTGCATTAAAAAAAAAAGCCATAGTTGGCCATGTCTCTGGCTGCCTTGTGAGAGGGGGAGTGTGCTGGGTCAGCTGCTTCTCTGGTGGGAGCAGGGAAGCCGCTTATCAGCCAGCAGGAAGACAGACGGGTGGCCAGAAAGAAGGACTAAATCCAGAAAGATCCATCTGTATGTGTGTAGTTCTTGCAAGATAGAATGTTTCTGTAAAAACTGTAAAAACACTTCGGGTTTATGAATAAAGTCTGCCTATGTAAACCGCCTTGAGTTATAGTCATTAGAGAAATCTGGTGACCTAAGAAAGGCGGTATATAAATACAGGTGGTATTATTATTATTATTATTATTATTATTATTATTATTATTATTATTATTTCTGTGACATAAAATTAAACATGCGTATTACTGCAGTTTCTCAGCCAATCCGAATGCCGTGGGGTAGAAATCTAGTAAATAAGTAAGTAAGTCCCATTGACTACAGTGGGGAATCCTAAGTAAGGGCACAATCCTAAACTGTATCTAGTGCTGCTTTGGAGTGCTGGGGAACTCCAGCTTCCGCTACAGTTATTTCATTCATTCATTCATTCATTCATTATTTTGAAGAATTTATACCCCACTTTTCCCATGCCGAAGCAAATGCCCAAGGCAGCTTCCTTGGCAGGCCTCCGCACCTCCTGCCCTTGGATCTGCACCTTGGATCAGGGCTGTGTGGCCTGATGGAACACAGAGCTTGCACCCACGTATCTTTTACGCATGACAGGTGAGGACAACTAATTGCTCTCTGCTTCAAGAATTGATCAGCCATCGTGCGAAATCCACCGAGAACACAGTACAGGATGTGCAACGCAATATTGGTTTGATATGGATCATAGGAAAGATGCTGCCTCTTGAGTTTCACATTGTGTCACAGGTCATTTCGGGGCCAATGTTCCTCAGGCACTTCTCATTTGAGGCATCCACAAATCGTGGCTGAGAAAAAAGGTTTACGGAAGCCAAATATCCCCAGAACGGAAGATGTGGTTGAACCCCACAAGTCCCACATTTCCTAACCAGCCCACAACTTGGGTTCTCAACTGTGTGCTGCTGCAGCTTACTCTACATTCTTCATTTCCCCAGTGGATTATTTATTGTGAAAAAAGGCTGACAGCCTCTCTCTTGTCTTCCAAGACTTCCAAGTGTTAATTTGCAGAAACAGAAGATTAAAAGGTCACCTGCTGGAACTCATTTGGGATTATGATACTTGCCCAGCAGACTTGACAAGGTGAACTCGTCAGTTTCAGAACTTGGCTTCCAGTTTTTCATTTAATTACCTCTTGGAATGCGGGGAAGGTGTTAACACTCCGGGAACTTATTTCTCAAAGCAGACAGCTCTGAGCATCAAAGAGCACTGAGTACACCTGAGAAGTAGAGGGGTAGCTTAAACAAAAAAGAGAGATCTTTTCAGATCTTGAATCTGAAAGAACAAATCCGTATATGGAATCTGTATGCACAATCTGTTCCCAGAATCCTAACCTGATCAGAGGCATTTCTACAGGGATGGCAAAGCTCTAAGTTTTGCAAGAATCCTTACCCTGTCGTGTAAATCCCTCCTCTCCCTTGCTGCTGTAGCCAGTAAGCAACGCCAAGATTGGCTAAAACGGTGCAGGAGAGGAGTGATTTCCACTGCAAGGTAAGGCTTCTTGCAAAACTTAGAGCTTTGCCATCCCTATAGAAACGCCACTGAACCTGGTGTTAGGCCAGCACAGCTAGGCCAGCAAAGTTTGGCCGGCACAAGGGACACCGTAAAGTAAGTTTGGACCACTCTCTGAGTCAGAAAGGCTAGCACACAGACGTGCGCCATCCTCCCTGACTCCGAGAGTGGTCCAAACATGCTTTGCAAAGGCCCTTGTGCCAGCCAAACTTTGCTGGCCTAACTGTGCCTGCTTAACTGCAAGTTAGGATTGCGCTCTCAGTTGCATTTCTTACCCTGGCCATTGAGTGGCACTTTTACTTGTTCCTTCTTTCCTGCCTGCAGTGCAGTCTAGAAAAGGCTCACAGGCAGAGCCGTCCTGGCCCTTGGTTGAATGTTCACGTGGGAAAAAGAAGCTCCTTGCCTTGTTACAATACTTTGACTTTCATCCACTTGACTTTCAACGCTTTGCTCTTTCAGCCATTTTTTTTTATGTACCCCCCCCTAATTCTTTAATACTAGATTTATTAAAAGATTCTTTTTCATCTACATGGTTTAAACTCTTGGATTCTAAGCTTCTTTCTTTAGGCATTACTCTTGAGTCACTAACCCATACCCCTCTGCAAACTGCCCACCTTCGTATAAAATGTAGACTCTGGCAGATTGAATTGGAGCATCTGAATGAAAATCTCAACCTTGTTTGCTCTCCCACTTTCTTTGGTCTTTCTTTTTCTGGTGGATGCCCGTCCAATTATTTTGCACAATTAATTAATCCCTTTATGCGCAGAGCTTTTCTACTTGCTCGTTTAAATATATTTCCCTCAGCCTATCATTTTGGTCGCTTTTCTAAAATTCCTAGAGATCAAAGACTTTGCCTCTTTTGTCATTTAGCTCCAGACTCCCTTCCACACATTCTATTACACTGTACTTTTCATCACTCCCTTCGCTCTTCCCTTCTCCAACCTTGGCTTTCTTCTCTCTCTATTGCTTTCTCTGACCCCTTCCCTATCCTTTTGAGTGACAGATGTCCTTCTATCAAACTTGCGGTAGCAACTTTTCTTGCCAAAGTGTTAAAATTAACTGTTTAATTTAATTATTCTGCTTCCTGTATATATTTCTTTAATGCCAATAAAGGTTCTGAAATGAATGCCGTTTTCAAAGCGCTTCCAATGGGTGATCCAACAGGGTGAAAAGGGGGGGGGATGAGCATTGCTGGTTAATTTCAATGTGTCACAGCAGGGAAGGTGACTCCTGCACTGTGGTTATTGCAGCTGAAGTTGACATGGATTGTTTCCTGCAAACCTGTCGCATGCCATCGGCCGTGGACTGGGTCAATGAGGCCAAGCCCAGCAGAGTGTAGCTGAGTTCAGCCTGGCCCTTTTCTCCTGACAAGCAAAGGTAGGTGTGGCTGTGAATAGGAGAGAGAGCTCACCTGTTCTTTACCCAAAGCTTCTTTGGAGTCACAGACTGCAGAGCCTGCCATCGCTTGGTTTGGGTTGCTTAATGCCCTCGTGCCCTGTTCACAGTCACCGTGAGTGGCAGGCTTGCGTTCTTCAATACCCCATGTCCTTTGCCACCAGTTGGCACAGCTGGGTCAGCCGGAATTGATTTGGTCTGTCAGATTCAATGCAGAGCACACCTCCCCTGCCTTGACTAGTTCTGTAGAAGCAGATGTGTCGCGAGGGTATGGCACCCCAGGGCATGAGCCCTGGGGCGCCATAAGGTGGGGGGGGGCACCGTTGGCATGGTGCCCCGCCCCTGCCCGCAAATTTGCGGGCCCCCGCACCCCAAGGCGCCTTGGCAGCGTCCCGGCCTGCCGCTGGGGTGCTTTAAGTGCCCCAGCAGCAGCGGGGAGAAAGCCGCCGCCGCATGCCCCGAGCCGGGACGTGCGGCCGCAGCTTCCTCCCCCCCCCGAGCTGCTGCTGGGACGCTTTAAGCGCTCCAGCGGCAGCGCGGGGAAGGAAGCCGCTGCCACGCGCCCCGAGCCGGGCGCGCCCTGGCGGCTCCCATCCTGGGCTGCCGAGCCCACCAAACGTCATGACATCACGTGACGTCATGACGCCGCGTGCCCTGGGCACGGTTTCGCCCAGGTACGTGCCTGTGTAGAAGGGAGGCTTTAGGCAGCCCTGACCTTGCAGCTGGGAGAGAAGCTGCATCTGCCTAACTTCTCTCCTTTGTGCAGCTATTCAGGAGGCAGGGTTCTGCATTAAACAGTTGCCAAGTCCTAAGCTGGGGAAAGGGCTGCAAGTCCTTGATTTGTTATTAGAGTTGTGTGTTTTTAAATGTCAGTAAAATCGGGAGTGCAGAGGGGAGATTTACACCAAGGCTGTGATTTTGGCTGAGAAAGGATTGACCCTTTTCCTCTTGTTTTCCTGGTGGAAATCCCACCCTTAAAAGTTTATATTCGCTTTGTATAAAGAGAGAGATTTATGTTTTGCTCCATGACGAAGCAAAAAGCAGTTTCTGGTGCTGGACGGGATGGGCCTTTGGCTTGATCCAGCAGGGCTCTTCTTCATAACCCATCCAAGCAGGAGGCCATCAACACAATCGCCACAACAGCAAATTCCATCAGTTAATTACGTGCTTGGGAGGAAGGACTTTCTCCTGCCTCTCCTGTCAATTGGCTGCAAGGTTCAGCACCCACTTTTCAAACTGTCCTGTCAAATAGAAAGAAACAGCCGCAACACCATCGCGCTGCACAAACAACTAGATGACGGCTGCCATAGCGCAGGCATGCCTCATCCAAAACAAAGCGGGGATTTTGTTTTTCCTCTTCAGGAAACACACCATGTTTTCTCCTGAACACATTTTCTGCAGATTTCAGAGATTAATCAACACATGTTGACTCTGATCTGGGACCAGGTTTTCCCCCTTGGGCACAGACTTGGCCCTTAGGAGGAAGTCGTGCCTTGCATTGGCTGGTGCTGTGAAATGCATGGGCTAAGACGACAAAGAATTCTTGTTTCATGTGACGGCCGCCGTGGAGATGTGTCACTCCGAATGCCATTTTTATGCATTGATATCCTGCTTTCCATCCATTGCGAAACTCGTGAGAGCCTCTATGGCAGTGTCTCTCAAGCTGTGGGTTGGGACCCACTAGGTGGGTCACGAGCCGATTTCAGGTGGAATGTTTCAGGTGAGGGGCCCAGGAAGTGCCATGACCGAACGAGGATTTGAACCTGGATTAATTAATTAATTAATCTGTGGAACTCCTTGCCACAGGAGGTGGTGATGGCACCTTTAAAAGGGGATTGGACAGATTTCTGGAGGAAAAGTCCATCGTGGGCCATAGGCCATAATGGGTTTAAAACCTCCTTACGTTCGTCATAGGCTACTTCAGAATGCCAGATGCAGGGGAGTGGCAACAAGATGCTGGCATCTTGTTGTCTCATCTACTCCCTGAGGTACCTGGTGGGCCACTGAGAGATACAGGAAGCTGGACTAGATGGGTCTTTGGCTTAATCCAGTGGGGCTCTCTCCCCACCAACAGGATAGCAAATTCTGTTTTAATTCTGTTTTGCGTTTCAACATAGACAAATGTAAAGTGATGCACGTTGGGGCAAAAAACCAAAACTTTACCTATAGGCTAATGGGTTCTGAGCTGTCTGTGACAGCTCAGGAGAGAGATCTTGGGGTGCTGGCGGACAATTCAATGAAGGTATCGACCCAGTGTGCGTCAGCAATTAAGAAGGCCAATTCCATGCTTGGGGTCATTAAAAAAGGGGTTGAGAATAAAACAGCCAATATTATCATGCCATTGTACAAATCGATGGTAAGGCCACACCTGGAATATTGTGTCCAGTTCTGGTCGCCGCATCTCAAAAAGGACATAGTGGAGTTGGAAAAGGTGCAGAAGAGAGCGACAAAAATGATTACAGGGCTGGGGCACCTCCCTTATGAAGAAAGACTGCAGCGTTTGGGGCTCTTCAGCCTAGAAAAAAGGCGCCTGAGGGGGGACCTGACTGAGACATACAAAATTATGCATGGAAGGGATAGAGTCGAAAAAGGGATGTTCTTTTCCCTCTCTCAAAACACCAGAACCAGGGGGCATCCACTAAAGCTGAGGGTTGGGAGAGTTAAAACAGATAAAAGGAAGTACTTTTTTACCCAGCGGGTAGTTAATCTGTGGAACTCCTTGCCACAGGAGGTGGTGATGGCATCTGGTCTTGATGCCTTTAAGAGGGGATTGGACAGATTTCTGGAGGAAAGGTCCATCGTGGGCTATAGGCCATGATGGATTGTGCAACCTCCTTACAAAGGTGGTGGGCTACTGGTACCGGGTGCAAGGGAGTGGCAACAGGATGCAAGCATCTTGTTGTTTCATGCCTCCCTGGGGCACCTGGTGGGCCGCTGTGAGATACAGGAAGCTGGACTAGATGGGCCTTTGGCCTGATCCAGCAGGGCTCTTCTTATGTTCTTATGTTCTTATGTTCTTAATTATCTCATGTGTACCTCAGAATTTTACCTCCGAAATTTACCTCAGAATGCCAAATACAACAGGATTCAGACAACCTGTTGTCTTGTGTGCTCCTTGAGGCATCTGGTGGGCCACTGTGAGATACAGGAAGCTGGACTAGATGGGCCTTTGGCCTGATCCAGTGGGGCACTTCTTATGTTCTTATGTTCTGGATCTTCCAGGATGAAGTTCGACTCCTGAATTACTACACCATCCTGGCTCCAACATTATTTGGAAAATTAGCGGACGTAAATTAGGTTTCAGTGTTAATTTTGAAAACAAGTGATTTCAAAAACTGATGACTCAAACCTGTGTCAAACGGGAAGTGTCTGTAAATAACTACCCATCAGTATCAAATCTCCTTCACACTGTCATTCATTGCTAGGACAACCCCAGGGAACTAGGCTCTCACTTTTCATTTCCTGGTTTCTGGTTGGCTTTCCTGGCTGGGTACAGTGGTGTCATTCAAATGATTTAGGAACAGGAACTCACTTTTGATTGGCACTTGTCGGGAACCCGGAACCAGCCACGGAGCCCGTTAGGATCCGGAACGCCCGTTCTGGTCCATTCCCCTTGAATGACATCACTGCCTTCGCCCCCCTAGGAATCCGGAGTCGCTCCCTTTAACCCTCTGAGTGCCGGCCAACCAAGAAGAAAAGCTCTTTGCAGAGGAATTGAGAGGGGGGAGGAGGGAGAGTGAAGTGGGCGGAGTCAGCCCTAATTTTAACTAGTGGAACTGAGTTCCCCCGCGTTCCCCCTGCATGACATCACTGGCTGGGTACCACTGATGGTGCCAGGAGAGCTAACTGGGCAGTGGAGGGGCGCCTTCAGGGCTACAAGATGTGTGACAATGCAAAGGAGGACCCATAAACACTGATGCTGCCTGACGCCCTCGGCCTCATCACAGATTAATTACAAGAAAAAGTATTTTCTTTACCTGCACGAACTCTCCCAACACACCATTTTAGTGGATGTCTCCAACAACCTGTGGAACCACCCCTGTTTTAGAAATCAGGCATCCTGTCTTAAGACGGGGGTATCTGATTAAGCCACATGTTGCGACAACCCCGCTCTTTCCAATGACTTTTCAGAAAAGGTTCCGATGAACCATGAAGAGGTTCACCACAGGCCCACGCCCGTGTCAATCACAAATTCCCGCAAGGATAGGAGTTGGGTCAAGCATAGCTCTTGTGCAATCTAAGGAAGATCTCACCAAATTTAGAGGTGTTGACTTCAAGAGGCATTTGGTCTGGCAAAGTTCCTTCTCCTGGCATCTGTAGCACTTTGTCCCCCTTGGCCTTGTGTGTGTGTGTGTGTGTGTGTGTGTGTGCGCGTGTGTGCTTGCACCCCATGCTCCTGCTCGGCATCTCTCTCATTCTGCTGCCCTGCATTTGTTGCTTAGGAATGGAAGGAGATAAATAATGTAAACACATACGTATGTGTGTGTTATTGCTATTATTTAAATCATGTACCGACTGCCTGTTGGTGCTTGAGGTGGTACACAACAATGTAAACACAATGAGATGGTGACTCAGTGCAAAACACAACTCAGAGTGCAATCCTAAACTGGAGTTAGGCCGGCATAAGCTAAGCCAGCAAAGTTTGGCCAGCAAAAGGGCCACCATAAAGCGTGTTTGGATGTCTGTGTGCTGGCCTCTCTGACTCCGAGAGTGGTTTGAACACACTTTACGGTGGCCCTTGTGCTGGCCAAACTTTGCTGGCTTAGTTTATGCCGGCCTGACTCAGTTTAGGATTGTGTCCTCAGGCTATGCAAGAAGACCTGTGCTGCTAAAACTAAAGCAAGCCATGTGTCAAAAACCCAGTGGGTTGTCCACCGAAGGGAAACAAGGACACCGCTGCTCCAAATGCCAGCCAGGAGACATGCCTGCTCAAAAGCCATCAAGACCCCGGATACCGCCGTCGAGAACATCAGTAGGAAGGTCATTCCATGTTGTGTTGGAGTCCGACGCTTGTGTTGGAGTCTTCTCAGTTGAACCAAGTAGGTACTGTACGATGGTGAACAAGTTGAGAAACGTTAAGGCTACATCAGATGTTATGAATCCAAGTGCTCCAACATATGATCAGGGGTGGGGACATTCTAGCCCCACACTTCTCTTCTCCTCCACACTTCCTCTTCTGTTTCTGTTCCCTCTTCCTTTTCAAAGGCCTTTAAAAGGGGATTGGACAGATTTTTGAGAAGAAAAGTCCATCACAGGTGATGAGCCATGATGGGTTTCTGCAACCTCCTGATTATAGATGTAGGCTACCTCAGAATGTCAGATGCAGGGGAGTGGCAACAGGATACAGGTATCTTGTTGTCTTGTGTGCTCCCTGAGGCATCTGGGGGAGGGCACTGGGAGATACAGGAAGCTGGACTAGATGGGCCTTTAGCCTGACCCTACGCACGGCTCTGCTTAAGGCCCAGATTGGGTTGCAAGTTATTAAACTCCCTCCCCACAGACAGGAGAGCAAATTCTGTTTTATTTACCTCATATTTACCTCAGAATTTTATCTCAGAAATTTACCTCAGGATGCCAGGTGCAAAGGAGTTACAGCAGGATGCAAGCATCTTGTTGCCTCATGTGCTCCCTGAGGCATTTGGTGGGCCACTGTAAGATACAGGAAGCTGGACTAGGTGGGCCTTAGCCTGATCCAGCTTCTTATGTTAATACAGAGCATAGGAGATGGAGGAGCTGTGGAGATGAGAGGCAGGTGCTCCCTATTTTATGAACAAGTTTGGCCTAGTCATTTTGACAGGTGAGAACATGTTTGATCTTATGAATGTTTGCATCTGACCCAAGGCACTGTGGAGACGTCTTAAGAGACATATCTTAATTATGGTATTTATAATCTAGTGGGCACGCTGGCTTTGGATAATTGCTTTACACTTTTCATACTGTCTTTCATGAATTTTATTTGGAATCGACAAGACAATTGTTTCATTGCTATTTTGTGGAAGCAGGTTGTGTGCTGCTTTGTGTCCCTGTTGGGGCAGAGAGCGCAGCCTCGAAAAACCTGGAATGAACGAATAAATGAATAATAATGCATCTCCGTCACGGCACCCATAATACGGTGCCTGAGGCAACCACCTCAGCTTGCCTCATGGGAGGTCCGGCCCTGTTCCAACCACATTGGAATGGTTTGCGGCAAGGTAAACTGCGGCTGACGTTTGTGGTGAATGATTCAGACAACATGCAAGGGAGAAAAGTCACCGGTCACGAACTGAGTGGTTGTGTGATTCGGCCTTCAGTATGGCCAGGGTTTTTTTTGTCACCTTCTTCCTTATCGTAAGACGTTGTCTTGTTATATCATCAGGACATTTGAATAAGCTAAACAATGGGCCAGTTCGTAGTCATTGGACTAGAAGAGATGAAGGCGGGGGTGTCAACCAGCACTTCCTGATCAACCAAACTCGGCTAATCTGGGGCAGGACTTGGAATTTGGAAATAAAAGCCAAGAAGGCACTGAGGCAGTGCATAGGATTCAAGCCACTTTGGGGGTAAGAAGTCTCTTTGTTT
Organism: Lerista edwardsae; assembly: GCA_029204185.1. Taxonomy (NCBI): domain Eukaryota; kingdom Metazoa; phylum Chordata; class Lepidosauria; order Squamata; family Scincidae; genus Lerista; species Lerista edwardsae. Next base: position 6,095 of record JAJKFI010020618.1, on the reverse strand, counting down.
CTATCAGTGGATTCCTTTTCAGGGTCTTCAAGATGGGTCTAGCAGAACTATTATTCGCCTGGGGAAAGGCTTAACATTTTTAATGTTAATGACGTTAATGAATTTTTGGCCTTTGGGCATCCCTCTGGAATCTTCTTCGGAGGCAAAGGGTGTTCCTTGACAGGTGACTGCAGCCTTGACAAGTGGCACACACTGTTTTATTGTGTGTCCTCCAAACCTTATCTGACAGATCGGCACCTCTGAGTTCCACTTCTGGGCAGATCTGGGCAGGCAACACGTTTCCTGGCAGGCTGCCTTCAACTGAAGATCCTGTGGGGTTCACCCCCCCAGCTTTACCCCCCAACCAGGAACTGTGTGCAGGTGACTTAAGGAGTGCAGTTTTCCGACTTTCTTTCTGCATGGACAGAATGGGCCGCAGAATGGCTACCTGGTCAACAGCTCAAGCAGCCTTCAGTGCCGTCGAGATATTTAAACGTGTTTTGCTGTTTGTTTGTTGCGTGTTGTATGTAAGAAAGGCATGGATGGATCCAACCAGGGGTGTATAATAGTGGGATTTCTGATGTAGATTGGTGGGTTTTTTTTCTTTTTTGGTAGCATTATGGATTTATTTGGTCTAGATCCTAACATTCTCATCAGCAGAGTTGACAGACGCAATTTTCCATTGTGCTGTTCAGGAATAATAGATTGGAAATAGCTGCTGAAGTGAATGGGGCTTATTTTTCCCCCTTGTTTTTCTGGATCCTTCTCAAATTAATCAGCAACTTGGCTGTTCTACCCATTTCGCTGATGGAGCCGGTAGACTACTGATGGCAGAGGCGGATCTACAGGGAGGGCAAAGCTCTAAGTGTTGCAAGAAGCCTTACCCTGTCATGTAAATCCCTCCTCTCCCTTGCTGCTGTAGCCAGTAAGCAACGCCAAGATGTTGCTGTTCCCTGTGAGGATTGGCTAAAACGGTGCAGGAGAGGAGCGATTTCCACTGCAAGGTAAGGCTTCTTGCAAAACTTAGAGCTTTGCCATCCCTTAGATCTGCCTCTGACTGATGGGTCAGAATACTGGACTGTCCCACTTCAGAATGCTGGAGTGTCTGTGAGTGAGTGAGTGAGTGAGTGAGTGAGAGAGAGAGAGAGAGAGAGAGAGAGAGAGAGAGAGAGAGAGAGAGGAACCTTACTGAATGTTCCCCTTGTATAAAACTCTTCCTCCATACAGTAAACTTAGCAAACCCAGAAAAGGGCAGTGCTCAATCTTTTTCCATGATCTGCTAATTTACTACAAGCAAGATTTTTTTGCTTTAATGTGAGACTATTCAAAAACGGGACCCCCAATGGGATTCTGGAAATGCAGAGTCAAGAATGCTATCGCCTCATTCTTCTACCTCAGCGCCCAATCCTTAGGTAGCATTTTTGCACTGCTGCTCTTATGGGACTAGGAGCAGGAATGATTTCCATATTTCTATCCTCCAGGAAATCTTCCTGCAGAAATTTAACCACCACCATGTCGTCACTTTTGCTGAAATTGCTGGCTACTGTGTTGTTCCTCGCGTGTCACGGTAAGACGTCAAGTGGCTGGAGAAGTATGCGTGGGGTTTATGTAGATGCATGGAATAAGTTTGAGTGGATAATATACTTGCATGGGGTGTGTGTGCCTGTTTTGTGGGGGGAAAACACACACAAGGAAGTATTTCTTAAGGTATTTGTTTTTGCAGACTAAGTAGGAGGAAAGACCAGATTCTTACCTGGGCAGAGAATCGGTACATCCATAATGGCTAGAAAGAAACATAATGTCTGATCTACCCTTTGCAGTAGAATAAGATGATAGCACACAAAATTAACAAACAAAAATTAAAAAGAGTCACATTGTGCGTTAATGGAACAGGGCAAAACGTGACTTGTGAATTTGTGCACGGAAACCATCACTTGCAATGTAGCCTTGGTTGGTTGTAAGAATCTCAGTACCCCGTTCCCCATTCAAAGGGCGCATTGCACACAGTGGGCGTGCTTTGGACCAGCACTCTCATTTCTGTTTTCTTGCTTTTCTAGCCTCTGCGAACAACGGAGAACGGATCCCCGGTGGGAAGCCTTGCGCTCGTAATTCCCAGCCGTGGCAAGCGGCCCTTTTTAATGGCTTCCGGCTGTTCTGTGGAGGGACTTTGATCGACAGGTCTTGGGTGCTCAGTGCTGCCCATTGCAAAAGGAGAATGTAAGTGGACGTGAGCTAGGAGGGTCGGGGCAAGGGGATGGGAAGTGGAAGGGGGAATGCACGGGAACAGGAGCAGAAGAGAGTAATGGACACAGTAGCACCATCAGAGTCATTCTGGGCAGTGACGACAACTGCATTGCTGTTGCTGCTTAGAATGGCTCTGATGGCAAGTGAGAGAGGCTGCTTAAGTAAAGGGGCGGAGTCAAGAAGTAAAGGGGAGGAGCCAGTGGTATCATTCAAATGATTTAGGAACAGGAACTCACATTTGATTGGCACTTGTCGGGAACCCGGAACCAGCCACGGAGCCCGTTAGGATCCGGAACGCCCATTCTGGTCCGTTCCCCCTGAATGACATCACTGGGAGGAGCCCATTAAAAGAAGCAGAGCCTAGCAGTGACTCAAAATGGCTACACCTGAGGGTGTGCTACACCTGAGGGGAAAAAAGCTGGAGAAACAAGGTCTTTTTGGGCAATCTAACCACCTTCTTTGCAGCAATGTGCCCAGCAGGAACTGATGGTGTATGTTTCTTCACAGCCCTTTTCCTGTGCGACTCGGAGAGCACCACCTCTGGGGCCTGGATTGGTCGGAACAGCTCAAGCTAGCCTCCAAAGTCATTGTGCATCCTGGCTATAACTATGCCACTATGAACAATGACATCATGCTCATTAAACTGCTGACTCCAGTCTGCTTAAACAGCAAAGTTCAGCCTCTGAAGTTGCCTACTCATTGCCCGACGCCAGGGACAAACTGTTCCATATCAGGATGGGGGACACTCACCAGCCCGCAAGGTATGTTGGAACACGGCCACGACGCAACAAACTATATAGAACAAAACAAATTTATAACATAATGCAGGTGGGTACCTCAATCTCAGCCAGTCCAGGGCTACAGCAGTGGTTCTCAAACATTTTGGCACTGGGACCCACTTTTTAGAATGGCACTCGTGTTGGAAAATGACACTAGTAACCTGGAAGTGATGTCATGGCCAGAAGTGACATCATCAAACAGGATGTGCCGTCACTGTGATGTGCAAACTGGCATTCTCAGACTGCAGCAATTGCACGACCATGAAAGAACCCTGACAGAAAGCAAGATGAGGACAAAATATTTTGTAGAAACACTGAACTAAAAACAACCTCACTTGAAAATTCCAACTGTTAACACTCACAAAAGGAATATAGCAAGAGTCAGGTCTGCAGCTTCCAAGATGGCTGCTCTCCCTCTGAGCTCTGTGTTTCTTTACAGTCACACTTCCAAATGTCTTGCACTGTGCAAATGTCACCATCTTCGACGACAGTGTTTGTAGCTCCATCTATCGAATTTACAACCCTGAGACGATGTTGTGTGCTGGGAAGATGGAGGGAGGCATCGATTCCTGCCAGGTAAGTTGCTCTCTTTGAAGGATAGCATAAGCATGTAAGAGCCCCATTGAAGCTTAGGGAGCACACAGGATACATGCAGAGGCGGATCTACAGGGAGGGCAAAGCTCTAAGTGTTGCAAGAAGCCTTATATTACCCTGTCATGTAAATCCCTCCTCTCCCTTGCTGCTGTAGCCAGTAAGCAATGCCAAGATGTTGCTGTTCCCTGTGAGGATTGGCTAAAACGGTGCAGGAGAGGAGTGATTTCCACTGCAAGGTAAGGCTTCTTGCAAAACTTAGAGCTTTGCCCTCCCTTAGATCTGCCTCTGGATACCTGCATCCTGTTGCCCCTCCCTGGCATTTGGCATTCTGACATAGCCTACTTCTAAAACCAGGAGCTTGCATATACTCATTAGTCCGGTGCAGTTAGCTCCGAAAGACCCCTCAAATGCCAAAAATTTCAAGAAAAGCTCTTTCAACTGGATTTGACAGTACTAACCTGTGATGGATTTCCCTTCTACAAATCTGTCCTTTTAAAGGCACTTAGGCCAGATATCACCACATCCTGGGGCAAGGAGTTCCACAGACAAATTGCACACTCTCAGACTCTCCCAACACTCAATTTTAGTGGCTGTCCCCTGGTTCTGGTGTTGTGTGAGAGGGAAAGGGGGCCTGTGCACTCAGTTGAACTTACCTTGCAGAGTAGACCCCGGTATAGGAACAAAGATGGGTATGTGATCATCCATTATTTTTCCTCTGCAGGGTGATTCAGGAGGACCTCTTGCTTGCAATGGGGAACTGCAGGGGGTCGTCTCCTGGGGTCCTGCAGTATGTGCACAACCGAAGCGACCGGGAGTTTACGTCAACGTCTGCAAATACTTGGACTGGATCCGAGAAACCATCAGAAATAACTGATGAGCGCCCGGCTCAGGAAATCCTGAACAACCTCTGGGGGAAAAGAAGTCATTTTGTGTTATTTTGTATTATTATGTGTCATTTTGTGGTGGAGTTTTCTCGACTTTCCCAACAGAGCCAGCTTCCAACCCTTTGGCGTCTGAGGTGTTGCAGCCAATGCTGGTCCTTATCCTGTAGCATGAAGTCTACTACCTTTGCCACCACCACCCCTTTTTCACCCTGGTTCCGAAAAGAAAGCAGGGAATGGAGCGATAGAGGAACTGAGGAGAAGAGGAGGAGAGTTGTGGGCTAGAGTGTCTCTGATGCTCTAGCCCACTACACTTCTCCCCACTTCCTTTTCTGCTCTGTTCTCCTCTTTCTTTTCAAAGCTGGGAAGCAGGAGGAGAAGTAAAAGAAGGTGGGCAGGCAGAGGCAGGCATTCCCCTGCCCACTTGCCACCTCAAGGAAGTGCCACCTCAATCAACCTCTCGGGCAGGCTGGCCATGTCCGCTAAGTTTGTTTGTTTGTTTGTTTGTTTGTTCCCTTCGTTCACCCAACAGCTTATCCCGTAAGGCACCTTTTGCGACACAAGCGCTGGCAATATGCTCGAACCGCTTGTGCTAAGGCCCGCAGGATTGGGCCCTTAATCTACTGTGGGGGTGGAGGGTGGGGAGATGATAGTCATGCAGACAACCATGAGGTTCTTGGAAGGCGGTTTGGGGAAAAGTGCAACACCTAAATAAAATTCTGCATGATGCAACAGTTCCGACCCTTTTCTTTAATATTGATCTCTCTTGCTCAGTCCTGTGTATTTGTCTATTGACTCCAGCTCTCTGGGGGTCTTGTACGAATGCCCATTCAATCGTAGGAGCCACTGCTTGTTGTCTGTACAGCCCAGATACAGGTTTACCACTTCCGTCAAGGTCTGAGCCATAGCCTGGGGCCATGTGCTAGAAGTGGAAATTTTTTTGGTCTCTTTCTCTTTGCTGCCTCTCACTCAAATTCCTCCAGGGTCAAAATGTCTTGCTAAACCTCCCATAGAACCAAGTGTAGTTAAACTTGATGAGGCTTGTGATATGGAGCACTTCCTTTGGAGTCCAATACACCTTCAGACACAATAACCCACAACCCCCTGCAGCTCACTCCCAGTTAGGACACCCTGAGTGACAGATTGTAACAGGGCCGGCTCTAGCAGCGGCGGGGCCCAATATGAGGCATTCCTGTGGGGACCCCAACCCTCCCTCTCTCCGCGGGGGCGGGGAAGACAGCGAAACGGACCGGAATGCAACGGGCGGGCTGCCGCTCACCCGTTCCTCCTGCCCAGCGTTCCGGCTGCATGACGCTGCTGCCTCCTACTCTGTGGACGGGAGGAATGGAAGTAGGGTCTGGAATGGAAGTGTGGATGGCATTTATCCAATGCCAGCAACACATACGTAGTGTCAGAACTTGGGCGCAGCCCTGTGGAACGAGATTGATCCCTCCTCGGTCTATGTAATTGTTGCACAACAATCCATTGGATAAGGTTGCCAATCAATCAATCAATCAGCAGTATTTATATACCGCTTTTCAACACAATGTTCACAAAGTGGTTTACATGCAAATAATAATAATAATAATAATAATAATAATAATAATAATAATAATAA